>JBBPRQ010000039.1:0-100693 GCA_038093095.1 Boletus insuetus | reverse complement strand
CCATCCATCCCCGCCCAGGAGACATCGCGCACACGCGCACAATACACGTCACACTTTTCCTCCTCGCACAATAAAGCGCACACTCTCTCATTTCCCCTCTCGCTGTCGATCCCCGCCCCCCAGCCCCGCCATCCCCTCCCCGCCTCCCCCTGTCCCGCCTATCCCGGCCTTTGTCCACTCCTTTGTGAGGCCTTCCGTTCCAAACCGTTCACCTGCCTCTGATCTCTATCTTGATCATTCATCCAAGGACCCTCCTAGCATGCGCTGCGAGTCACATCCCGGGGGTCCGCTTACCTGCTTGCGATTCTTGGCCGCACACAACCCAAAGGGGCATTGCCAGGCTTGATTGTCCTTCTTGCACTGCACAACCATTCCCTTGTTCTGGACAATTGTATCACCTCTCCTGCTACTTCTGTACTCAAAATCAATGTCATTCCCTTGACCACTGTTCATCACCCAACACTCCTTTCGTTTCGTATAGCCATCCCTTGTACAGCCATCACCTGCACTCCCTCATTCAACTCACCACTTTATATATTGACCTCATCACCCCCCAATCAATTCTGCTACACATATACACTTTCGACCATCTTCTGAGCTGTGAACGATATCTCGTAAAAGTCTTGTCTTACGTGATAACCTAGCCTTGGCAATAATTTCAATAGTAGGTCGCTTTTGTCGCCCGAACAGGCGAGGGTCCGTGGCGTGAGTTCAGTCCGCCTAGTGCGCCGCGATCGAACGCCGTCCATGGCCACCGGGCGACCGAGTGTCTCCAAGTACGGCACGCACCGATCGAGTCCCAATAAATATGTATCCTATATTGTATAGCCCAAAATAGCTCGACCGGCGGTAGGTTACGGATACAGGTCTAGAAGTGAGTTCGTCAGCTAACGATACAATAAAACCCAAGTGAAGTTTTCGCGTACCAAATACACTATGTTAGGTCGGCGTCCCATCCAAAATGCAAAGGTGAGAAATGGAAAAACAGTTTCAGAGCCCCATTCTTTCTGCCAACGTCCGATCTCCACCCGCGTATGGATGATTAAACCCACGATTTCTACGGCCCGCTCCACTACCGCCTCCTGTGCCATTTCGACGCGAAAACCGATCTCGGTCCCGGTCGCGTTCTCGATCCCTTTCCCGATCGCGTTCTCGGTCTCGAGCGCGCTCTTTCTCGCGCGGACGCGGGCGATCCCTCTCTGGCGGAGAACGCGCCCGGGTACGCGAGTCTTCGTCAACGTCCATCTTTGCGTTGCCCTTGGGACGAGTCTCGGATGGCGGGATGCGAGGCGAACGGGACGGTTCATGCTTGACCGAAGAATGTGTTTTCGACGGGGGAAGTGACACATTCGACTGAGCTGGCGATATCTTGGCGTCAGATAGTCGTGCTTTCTTGTGTGCTCTAGGTCCTGTCGGAGGAGGCTTGGATAATCCATTGGTGGCTGGCATATGTGGCGGGGGGTGGTATGAATCACGAGACGGCGGGTGGTGTATTTGCGAATTGATCTGCTTCTGCCGCAGAGAAGATTGAAAACTTTGATACGACTTGTCCAGTTCAGTCCTAGGACCCATATAGGTGAATATATGCGACTAGGGTTGAACCAGCAACTCACGAGAGAGATGTGATGACTTGATGGGACTCTGACAAAAGCAAGCGGTTAACACGGGCATGAATTAATGTGAACAGTGGTCACCTCGGAGTGCACTTTCTAGTCTATCTACCACACGTCGGAGTCCTCGAACCTCCTCTTTCAATTTCCCTGTTTCACCGTGTTTCAGCAGGTCGTACAACTCGTCATTTTCTTCTTGGAGCAATCGTACGCGCTGAGTCAACGCGGTATTGACCGTGCTTGAGGACGAAGAACCAGCGAGTCCACCACTAGAAGCTGCCTTGTTGACGTGCGGTAACAGTACAGACACCAATGTAGGGGGTAACGTGATAGGATCCGACGTAGACGGTTGGGGTTGTACAGTCAGAAACTGGCGGAGTCGTGAAATTTCAGTCTAAAGGGGTCAAGAAAGTGATCAATAGACGGCCTAAGAAGGAACCGTTGGGCGCTCTCAAATGCCCAGTAGTCTCACCGTGAGTTCCGCAACTTGTGCATCTCGTGTCCTAAGAGCAGTCTCAAGCTCTATCTCTCTTGATGTGGGCAAGTCCATGACCAGGCAGACGGGAAAATGGTGCAGTCGAACCTGGATGGAGAGCAGGACGACGCCGTTGTGGCAAGACCTTAACGTCTTCCCACTTTGAGCCTATGCCGTAAATGGTAGTGGCTGTGAACTCATCCGCCCCAAGTCGTCAAGACATCGACGTTAAACATTTCGACCTTTATATGAAAAGCTTTACATTTGCCTCTTTCTTGGTGACCAAGCATTCGCGTCACTACCAGGTGTGATATTCTTCTGATACCCTGTTTTTGAAGGACTTAGTATCTCGTGGGTTGCTTTTTTTTCTCGGGCGTGTGCTGTAGTTTCCTCACTAACAACACAGGAAACATGTTTCATTGGCTGCCGCCATCGGCCAGCCATACTAGTCAGCTTGCTGGGTTATGTGAGCGGGGACTCGGTGACATCATCTCACGTCAGCACCAGCAATCGAGAGCCCAACACCGTTTCAGTCCAGGCGAAAATGTCCAGCCTTTCGTTCTTTTTCGTTCCCTCTCATCATGTCAAAGAGAGCTCGCAGCCCCACTCCGGCCACCATGTCAAAGAGGGGAAAGTCCGCTCATTCATTCACTCCCAAGAGGATTGCCACCGCAGAGGCCGCAGAGGCGGTTCAAGCCAACCCTCCTTTCCTGAGGTTGCTCGCTGAAATGCGAAACGCAGTCCAAAACCCACAGCCGGGGAAATCGATCGTCTATTGGATGCGAATGGGTGATTTGCGCAGTAAGTTAGTTTACTATTGAGTATGAAGCGGTCGTCGTTGAAGCACCCTGGTTACTGGCAGTCGTGGACAACAGAGCACTTGCAGCCGCGTCCAAACAAGCTGTCCAAGACAAAATACCGCTCATAGTACTCTTCTTGCTCAGTCCTGGGGACTGTCTTGCTCATGATAGGAGTAAGCGGAGGATCGACTTTGTGCTACGCAATTTGTCGGAGATCAAGGTATTAGTTTGCTCCTAAACGATCGCGGGTTTTAACCTGGCTTACGGCTTGTAGGAGTCGCTTGACGAACTTAACATCCCTCTGTTCACGGTGTCACACACCCCTCGCCATACGGTTCCTTTAAAAGTCGTTTCGCTTCTCGAATCTTTCCAATGCACCAGATTGTTTGCCAATATAGAATATGAAGTAGACGAGCTCAGGCGCGACTTGAAAATTCTTGCTTTATCGAAAGAGAAGGGTGTTCGGCCACATTACTTCCATGACAGGTGTATCATCGAGCCTGGCCTTATCAAAACAAAAGACGGAAGGGCTCATGCGGTATATGTGCATCGATCATGTCACGCCGACATACTCACCTTATATTTTGCAGGTTTACTCTCCGTACCAAAAAAATTGGATCGCTATACTGAACGAGAGGATTGATACATACCTCGAAGAGTCCCCTCTCCCCGATGCGAATCCGAGTTCCATCCGCCAAGACTCGACTTTCGGCCCACTATTCAACACGCCGTTACCTCACTCCGTGGAGGGGTTTGAGCTAGACCCTGCCGACAGAGAAACAATGGTCAAGGTTTGGCCAGCAGGATCTGCCATTGCTCAAGAGGTTGGATTGCATTCGTGCCCCCCCACCAAAGCTGACACTCGTCTGTAACTTTCAGATACTTTCACGTTTTCTCAACACAAAGGCAAGAACATCACAGTTAGGTACCGCAGACCCATTGGCGGATGGCGCCGAAATATCCAATAAGAAGAGTCGCATATTGATGTATGCAGAAAAAAGAGACAGCGGGGATCAAGATACGACTTCCAGACTCAGCCCTTATCTAGCGGCTGGCGTCATATCACCACGGGAATGTATCCGTGCGACGATGAGTCTAGCTGGACTGAAGAAAGTAGATGCTAGGCGGACAACAGGAATCGGTCGCTGGGTGCAGGAGCTTGGTGCGTACGAATTCTCAACATTGAAAAGTTTACCATATATGATTCAGCCTGGCGAGACTTTTACACGAACGTACTAGCGAACTTTCCTCGAGTATCGATGGGGCGACCGTACCAGGAGAAGTTGGCAAATGTAAGGTGGGAAGTCAATGAAGAACATCTCGCTGCGTGGAAGCAAGGAAAGACTGGAATTCCCATTGTCGACGCGGCCATGCGGCAATTGAACACGATGGGTGAGTTTCACCAAGATTTGACGCTTGTCAACGTGTCTAATATGTTCTTCAGGTTGGATGCATAACCGGATGAGAATGATCGTTGCGATGTTTCTGACCAAGGATCTGCTGCTAGACTGGCATCTGGGAGAACAGGTAATACTTCCCATGCCGACCTGTTCCGCCACGTATACTATATTGACCTCGTGAAAAGTACTTCATGGAACAGCTCATCGACGGCGACCTAGCTAGCAATAATGGCGGGTGGCAATGGAGTGCATCCACCGGAGTTGACCCTGCACCTTATTTCCGCATCTTCAACCCATACACACAGAGCGCAAAGGCGGATCCGACGGGTGATTACATTCGGACATATGTCCCAGAACTGAAGAACCTGCGAGGGCCAGGTACTCACTTTTCGTATCTAGAAAAACACGCTGGCTCATCTAACAAAACAGAACTCCACAATCCCCCCATGGAGGTTGCGGATAAGCTGGGGTATCCTCGCCCCATTGTTGTACACGCGGAGGTCAGGGAGAGGGCAATCAGAAGGTATCAGAATCCGGGTCAAGAGTGAATGTTCCTGGACCCGTAGGTTTGTCGTCCTCCGCCGATGATCCATCTGTTACCTTTTTGAGGTTGTCCCCTTTTC
The DNA here is from genome assembly GCA_038093095.1 of Boletus insuetus. Taxonomy (NCBI): domain Eukaryota; kingdom Fungi; phylum Basidiomycota; class Agaricomycetes; order Boletales; family Boletaceae; genus Boletus; species Boletus insuetus. Next base: position 95,785 of record JBBPRQ010000039.1, on the reverse strand, counting down.
CTGTGCCACTCTTGAGTTTTTGCCACTGGCTCTGAAAGGAACAGTAACCATGTACTTACCACGTCTGAACATCGCTTTTACTTGCATATTCATCAGGAGGTTGGGTTGCTTGTGGGTCCAGGGAGGGCCGTGGTATAGGAACTCTAAGTAGACAGTTTCCAAAAAAGGCATTATGCCAATTTATGAATCATGGCGTTTTGGTAGGGCTGGTCTAAGTCAAGTTTCTTACCATCATGGACGCAAAGATTCAATCTCTGGCATCGCGTGTGGTCGAATCGAATCGTGCACGAGACGAGACAGAAGACGATGATGACGCCATCTTCGCAGAACTGGAGGCAGAAATTGAGAACGCAGATTCGGCTGCGTTCAGAGAGCACGGGCTGGAACAGCTCAGACTAAAGTATGTATAGCATCCAATCCTCCCGGGGATACAACACCAAGATTAACGGATGTTTACGAGGGCTGACAAGCTAAAAGAGATGCACCAGAATGCGCATGGCTCATACACCGAGATCACCAATGAGAAAGAGGCTATTCGCATAAGTGCGTAAGTGACGTCTCCCGAACAGAAGAGATATTACGAAGATCTGATGTACCAGTAATGAGCCTCGCTGCATAATACATTTCTACCACAGCAACTTTCGAAGATGTGAAATCATGGACAAGCATCTCGCCGTAAGAAGCACGCCAGGGTCCTCCTTGCACCCACTGACAGTACTCCTAGTAGAAATTGGCGCCAAAATACTTTGCCACGCGATTCATTCGCGTATTTGTGGAAAACGTACCATGGTTGGTCGAACGGTTGTCCGTCCAGGTCCTTCCGTGCGTGATGTGCTTCGTGGATGGTGTCTCAAAGGATCGGTGAGTTTCGATTGGTCACATTGTTCGTTTGAATCTCATGTGTGTCGTTTACTTCCAGCCTCGTTGGATTCGAAGAGCTTGGGAATAATGATGTGTTCGAAACTGCTGTTCTTGAACTCAGGCTTTCACAAAGTGGTGAGCTTGTTCTGCTAGCCGTGGATATTGAATCGGTTTTATTTATGTATACCTCGGAATAGGCGTTTTGCAAAAGACTGAGAACTCGTTCAATCTCACGTACTCTGTTGGTCATCGCGGGTCAGCCACTGGCAGGGATAACCTCAGGAGGGGCAATGGGGATGACGAAGACTTTGACCTGGATGATTGATTTCATCCTCGCCAAGCGGAACTGGACGGGTTGTAGCGAGGACGAGTAGATGTCGTAGTGATTTCCTAATTGAGCGAGTCGTTGGGTTCAAGAGGGGCTCAGTAACATGTATTGTTCTTTCAATCCATCATCATGAAGCTTATCGGAAAGTATGTCGACAAGAGTGGCACAGTAAGCTTTCCATTTTGTATCCATCTGCACGGCTCACCAAGACAGGGCCATGTCACCCTTCGTCCTGAAGATGACGAAGACATGTGGCATCTGTATAATATCATACAACAAGATGATCTGGTCAGAGCCCCTGCTATTCGGTATGAAGTCACGCTGAACCTCTGTGTTGTGAGATGTGAATAATAAATATAGACGAGTGCAGAACGTATCAGCGACTGGTTCTATCGAATCTCATCGGATCAGACTCAACCTCACACTGCAAGTCTCCAAAATGGAGTACTCTTCCTCCGGGGCCCAATCATCTACTACGGATCAAGCAGTTCCGGGAAGCCCATCATCCTCCGCTCCATCACCAACCACCGTTACACTCCACATATCTGGCCGAGTGACGTCCGAAAACGTACATGTCAGGATGGGAGCGTTCCACACCCTTGACATCGAGCCAAATCGTAACGTCCGGATTGAAAAGACCGAGGGATGGGACAGCATAGCTCTCTCCCGCGTCGAAGAGTCCTGTGTACCTGGACGCGGAGCGGAGGTTGGTGCGGTTGTCTGCGGTGAAGGAACCGCTGCGTTTTGCCTGTTGTCCCAGCATCTTACTGTGATAACACATCGACTCTCCGTACCCATACCGCGCAAAGCTTCTGCACCGGGAACATCGCAGCACGAGAAGGCGATGACAAAGTTCTACACGATGGTCTACGATGCGTTTGTGCGGCACATTCCTTACGCAAACCCGAATTTGCGCGCCATCGTCTTCGCCAGTCCTGGCTGGGTTAGAGACACAGTCTATTCCACGATGATAAACGAAGCTGGGAAGCGAAACGACAAGTTATTGGCGAAGTCGCTGCGGGAGAAGGGTCTCAAGGTTCATATCAGCAGTGCACATGTCCACAGCTTGGTAGAGGTCTTGAAGAGTCCAGAGGTATACTTCGGTCCCGATTGCACGTCCTTGGCTCACATCCCATGTGTTGTAGATCGTGGCACAGTTAAAGGAGACAAAGTTTGCGCGTGAGGGTATTGTCCTGGATAAGTGAATTTCCCCCTTTGCGATTAGGCGAGATTTCTCAAAGACTATAGGTTTTTTAAAATGCTTGCGTCAGACGAAATGCGTGCATGGTACGGGCCAGAGCATGTTTGTCTAGCTGCAGATCGAGGGGCGGTTGGTACGCTCCTGATTTCTGACGGACTTTTCCGGTATGGGTCTATTTTCCTCACAACTTAGTCAAGATAAACAAGTTGCTGTAGTGCAAGTGATCCAAAGACCAGGAAGCGATACGTGTCACTGGTTGAAAGCGTACAGCAGAAAGGGGCCGAAGTGGTAATCTTTTCTAGTATGCACGAATCTGGTCAACGTGTGTACAGTGCTCGTGTAGCTCCAAATGTATCTAACCTTTCTGCAGAACTGAATCAACTAACGGGAATCGCTGCAATCCTCACGTTCCCCCTTGATATCGAGGTAGTCGAGGCAGAAGAAAAGGAGGCAGTTGAAGAAGCCGAGAGAGAGAGGTTAGAAAAAGTGGAGGCGGTCGGGTAACAACCTCGTCAATCATGTCGTGTGCGGAATCAGCATTGATTTTGGGATCGAGTGTAGTGGAATTATCTCGACAAGCGTCTTTCATAGGCTTCCCAACCTGCAACCTGGTATCTCTGCGCTTGCCTTTGAACCTCTCCCACATCAATGTCACGACCAGTGCCAATGATCCCTCTGCCTACAATGATTATATCGCACCCACAGTCGGTCACCACCTCAGCCGGTGTCCGGTATTGTTGTCCCATGGCGTCGCCCTTCGCATCTAACCCGACGCCAGGGGAGAGGATCAGGAAGTCCTCATCGCCGACACTGTCAGTGTCACGGGCCCCAATGGTCTCCATTCGGTGTTGTGCGATAAATCCGACAACAAAGTCACGTCGAGCCCGCGCCATTCGGACTGCATCTTCCGTGTATGCGCCAGTCGCGAGGGCGCCTTTTGAGCTCATCTCGGCAAGTAAGATCAGTCCTCTCTCGAGGGGTAGACCAACTGACGCAAGACCGGCGATAATGGAGGGTCCCGGTACGGCATGCGCATTGGTTATGTGTGCCCAGCTTGCGATCTTGTAGACTCCACTGGAGTATTGAAGTGCGACAGTGTTACCTCGAGGGAACCTTAGCATAGAGGGAAAATTGGTGATTCCGGGGAACCTCACCTATGTCGGCGAACTTGCGATCCTCGAAAATTAAGAACTCATGCTTGTTGCTAAGTGCCTGCAAATCCCCGATGATGGATGTGTCGTAGTCCTCCAGGATGTCAATGTGTGTCTTATCACCAGGCCATGAGTAGTGTTTTTAGTGATGGAAGAAAGAGCGATATGCCTTTATGAGACAGACATAAGGACCAACAGCGTCGATGATAGCGAGGAAATCCTTCTTTCGAGTGACATCGACACTGACGGAAAGGTTGGTTTTTTTCTTTGCCATGAGATACAGCAGGGCTCGTGCAGCAGGGTTGTTGTGTTTTTGTGCACGATCTTCATAGCTGCGTAGATGAGGCGACGACATGGCACAAGGGACTGATGTCTATCACTGACGGGTCCGGTGACCAGACTGAACTGGCCAATTCCGTGCCGAGACCAAGTTTGCAATCTCAATTCGTTACCATCATGTTGGCTGCCATCCGCGAACGCGAGGACGACGACAAGGAGCCTAGGTCGCCGAAGCGCATCAAAACAAGCGAGTTCGACGACAACCACACCGTCAGCGAAAGCCTCCAAGCAAAGCACGAATCGCAGGAAGCGCAGGAGTCCATCCTTCCACCCAGTCACGTTCTTTTGGGTCTCAGCCCATCACAGACCACGTCAGGTGGACTCTGTCAACTACTGGAACGTGACGTTGGAATCTCTGAATACATCACGCGCGATCTTCCTCCAATACGTGGTATCATCAAGCAACGGTAGGCGACTCTCCTTACGTCGTTGGAGCGGCACTTAGACTGCTCACAGATTTACGGACTTTCTGGTTAACGAAGTTGATTTGGATCATCAGGTAGTGCACATCAAGTCACTCGACTTACCAGAATCGAAGAAAGACAAGACCGCTCGAGACGCTACCGACGCGTCGACCCGAGGAGCCCAGGATTATTGTGACACCAACGAGCAGGCAGGGCCATCAAAAATACGTCAGTCGAACAACAGTGTCGCGCCAAATGTCGGCGAGGAGCATGAGAGCGTGGCCGATGACGAGGTTACCTGGGACGAAACATTTGAATCGTCATTATCACCCTTCCTCTCTGAAGCATCGATTGCCGAACTGAAGAAAATGTACCTTGAAGGGCCCGAACCTCCGCGAGTAAGCGACAATGGCTGGGTGAGCAGGGGGCACAAACAGTCCGAAGATGTCGAGATCTCCGAATCAGGCGCTCTCCCTCACCAAGACAATGTGGTTCAGTCTTCCGACATGAAGAGGGGAAAGCGTGACGGGAGGGGGAGGCAAAGAGGTCGTAGTGGTCGTTCACAAGGCAGCGGACGGGAGGACCACCGGAAGGCCCTCAGCGAGGTGTGTCATCTAGCGGCACAGTCTTGTCACTTCTCACACGAAAGTTGTAGCCTATCGGCTCAAAAGCTACACGGACGGCTCTTCATCAGGTGGTACGAAAACTATTCAAGGGTAAACTTGAAAGTGAAACGGATATGTCTGCCCCAGTTGGCGAGGAAGGCTCTCGAATTACTATCAAGTGGTCAAGAAGAGGCGGCAGTCGTGGAGGTTCGCGGGGTAATTCTCAGAAACTTTTTGTACTCTTTCGTCCTGACTCGTTCGTCAGCTCGAGGAGAACGAGTGCCGCGCGGGGAATACCCTCCATACATTCATTTTACGTTGCAAAAGACAAACCGCGACACACAGGACGCACTTGCGTATCTGTCCCGCACTTTGCATGTCAACATCAAGGACCTCGCTGTTGCCGGTACGAAGGACAAGAGGGGCGTCACGGTGCAACGTGTATCATGGCGGCGTGGTAATAAAACCGTTGATCATGTGTGGAAAGCCGCCAATCAGATCGGTCGGCGCTCAGTTCATGACGCGGTTACTCAAAGAGGAGAGCGTGGTGTTCGCATTGCAGATCTGAACTATCGCAAAGCGGGTTTAGAGCTTGGTATGCTCAAAGGCAACGAGTTTGTGATCACTTTACGGTTTGTGCAGTCTCCGTCCCTTATGATCAGCAGCCGCTTCTGATGCAGTCCACACTCAGGAATGTACAAGTTGATTCAATGCATACCCTTGATCTGGTAATGAACAGCATCAAACAAAAGGGATTCATCAATTATTATGGTACAGTCCAGTGACGTGACATTTCAATATGAAACCTGACGACTTACAGGCATGCAGCGGTTTGGTACAGCTGCCGTTCCTACACACACTATTGGCTTAGCCTTTCTCCGATCTGACTGGCACAGAGCTGTTTCCTTGATTCTCCAGGTGCGGCCTGGAGAACACCCGGACGTCGTCGCAGCTCGAGAGGCATGGCTGGTGGATCGCAACCTGGATCGCGCTCTTGCTCTCATGCCTCGTCGCGTTGTCGCGGAGAGGTGCATATTGGAAAGTTACAAGAAGCAGGGCGGCGAGACAAGAAACGCCATGGGCGCGCTCTCGACTGTGAGTTGTGCCATCCTTTCATGTTGAACGACACCAAATCCCAAACTATGCAATCACAAGATCCCGCGCAACCTCAGGTTGATGTACATACATGCATACCAGTCATACGTATGGAACGCCGTCGTTTCGGAACGCGTTCGCATACATGGTGCTGGTAAGGCAGTTCCTGGAGATCTAGTATATGAAGAAGAACCGACAGGTAAAACGGAACTGGATGTCCCACTTGATGCGGACGTGGACCAACCCACGGCGGTTGATGAACATGGTGGATTCATCCAGTTGTTCAGTTGATCGTACCTGATCTATGTTTGAAGGAGAAAGCGACAATGCTCCTAGAAAAGCTCGTAAAGCACCGTGGGTTCCGCCTAGAGTAAAAACACTGACTCCAGACGATGCCCACAAACACTCGATCTTTGATGTGATCATGCCACTACCCGGCAGAGACGTAGAGTACCCTGGTGGCCCACTTGGAGAACGGTATCGCGAGTTCCTAAAAAGAGATGGGCTGGACCCCGATAATTTCATTCGTAAGCAAAAGTAAGAGGTGTTCACCTGTGTCCTGTACTTGACTGAATACCGACCACTCAGAGAGTACACCCTCAATGGATCCTACAGAAAAATTCTTCAGTTACCAAAAAATATGTCGTGGACTGTTCTCCGATACACAGACCCGGATGTCGCTCTGGCGCAAGCAGACGAGGACAAACTTCTGGGTTTTGACCCCCCACGCTTATCAGAGGACGGCAAGTTTATGGCTTTGCAAATCAATATGATACTTGGAACGGCGGCTTACGCCACTATGGCTCTTCGTGAGCTCACTAAAACAGAGACGAGCACCCATTTCCAAACTGAACTTACACAAGCTTCCGAAGACCAGCAGTTCCGAGGTACAGTAGTCCTGACCGCAGATGATCCTGAAGCAGAGGAAATCGCAGAGATGGAAAAGTAGAATGTAGTTGAACGTGCTTAAAAAATACTCCTGCGCCGCAGATACCCTGCCAGCGACACGTAACAGACTTCAGAGAGTCAATTTAAGTCATTTTGTACGCACAGCACTTGTGATGGATGCTGATGACGACCAGGACATATTGTACTGCCATCTTAGATAACGTAGACCACAGCTGCCCACTGCCACAGCCGGCCAGTAGCAGATCGCGAGTCCGTGGTATTAAATACCTCACACTGGCTTTGATCGCTACTCACCTGGCTGGACCAACACGCGCATCCCTGCCCACTGCAAAATGGGAAAGATAGAGAAAATCGTTTTCTGGTCTCTAGTATTGGATCTTTTTGGCAAGTTCGCTGACAGACGTCTAGTTTATTGTTTTGCTGACGTGTTCGGAAGCTTTCACAATTCCACTCCCACTCTTCCCTCGAATCATCGAATGGTATACGGTTGTAAGTGCATGCCCTAATATCGCGCCTTTACTCGGCTAAAATCTTACTAGAAAGAAGGGTCTGATCCAACTGGCTTGTTATCGCGGACGCTGCATACCATCTCTTCTATTCGAGCCTTATTGTATAAACCCACTAATAATCCCCAGAGATGGGACGTGGTACTTCTAGGTAAGTCCATGTTTGCTATATGCAGTGGTATCGCTCACTCTGTATACAGGTGGCTTGATGGGTTCAGCCTTTTCGTGTGTATTCTCAGTAGTGTGATATACCTGGCTCTGACCCAACACCGTTCAAGAACGCTACAGTTCCTCGTCGCCCCGCTGATTGGTGCACTTTCGGATAAGTATGGGCGTAGGAATGTCCTCCTCGTCACTATGGCTGGAAATATACTCTCTGCGCTCATGTAAGTCATCTTTTTTATCTACCCAATGCAAATCATACTATCGATTGTCTCGAAGATGGATCAAAGCTACCACGTTTTCGTCTTACATGTTCTCTCGCGTAATCGGGGGGATTAGCGAGGGCAACGTACAGTTGGCAACGTATGTGTTCTGACTTTCCTCTACGCGATGCGACTGTTGATTGGGCCATGTTCGACAGTGCGATTCTCTCGGATATCACCACTCCAGCAGAGCGTTCCCGGTCTCTGGCACAGATTGGTATCGCATTTGCCATCTGCTTCTGCATAGGTCCACCTATCGGAGCCTACTTTGCCTCTCAGCCTGTGCCAGCCTCCGTGAAAGCGATGGGCATCGAGCTAAACATTTATGCTGTTCCAGCGTTGATAACTTTGGTACTTCTGTCCGTGGAGACACTTTTCTTGGCAGCAGCGCTACCGGAAACCAGAGGCATCCAACACAATGGTGACAAGAAATCAGCACAATCAAACAAAGTGGAGAAACCGAAGACGAAATCACCAACGAGAACGGTGCGGGAACGACTGGACGTACTCCAGACATTGCGTTCGCTGCATTTCTTCTTCTTGGGTGTTTTCTCTGGGGTAGAGTTCACGCTAACATTCCTTACGTTTGATCGTACGTTGTTCTTCTCGATGAATTATCAGTGTAACTCACGTTTCTACAGTGCTTGATTGGAGCAACAGCCAGAATGGGGCGCTGCTCGGGTCCATTGGTATCGTTAGTGCGCTGCTTCAAGGCGGGTATGTGCGTCGGACAATCTCCAAGGTGGGGGAGGGCAAAATGGCGAGGCGCGGGGTAATCAGCTGCGCCGCCGGACTCGTGTTGCTCTCCATGGTTCCTCACTTTGCTCTGAAAGGGTCCGCCACTGCCGTCCGTCTGCTCCAAATGGCAGCTATCTGCCTCGCTTTCACATCGGCCACGGTCGTCAGCTCACTTACATCATTCGCATCCTTGCAATGCGATGATGCGGTCGATCAGATCACTGGGAAACCTGTGCAAACACACCCACAGCTTTCCAAAGGGGTGGCATTGGGTGTGTTCCGATCCGCCGGTCAGTTAGGACGGGCCATCGGCCCTTTGTTAGGTGCGCGGTTCCGTAATCAAGGTTACGTCTTCCCACTGAGCCTTTTGATCACTAAGCCTGTGCCTCATACTGGACCTTTGGTCCGTCAGCAACCTATGGCATCAGCGCCATAGCAATGATTGTTCTGGCATCCTCGATGGAATCAGTGGCCATAGCCCCAAGTCCCTCAGCATGATTTTCATCACTTTGCGATCACGGGAAAATAGATGTTTCACATCGGGATAGATGTATCATAGTGGGTATTCCCGATAGGTACACAGCCCTTAATATAAATGGACGCGAGTATATTGATCCTTGGGTCGTAAATAACTTGAACATGTGCGAGAATTCGTCCAAATAGATCCACATGCTATCTACAAAGGTTAGCTGAAGCAATAGAATTTAGTAAAATTGTAAGGTAGCGGCACGCAAGCAATGTCCTGCTGCAGCGAAGATTATGACTGTGCTGCAGTATCGACATCGACGAGGGTCTGTGATGATGATATACGGCTTTCCATGCGGTATGATTGTGAGCTCCCCTGATGAAACAATGGATCGGCTTCCCTCGACGTTGTCCCTATTCGAGCAGCATCGAGAGGAAAGCGAGTCTTCTCTGAAGGAAGTTGAGGGCCAGGTTGCGGCGGTGGGCTGCGTGGGAGTATGTCTGAGCCTTGGGACTGAGTGAAAATTGCAGGAAGGAAAAACAGTACTCCGCGGGATCGGTACCGTCGGTGACGAACAGGAGATCGTGAAGAAATCATGTTATCGCGTTGATTTGTTAAAAATGTAGCCGCACGGTCCCTGACACGATACACGGCATCAAGGACTGAGGATGATCCGCGATGCGTGGTGGTAGGGAATATATCGATGGAGGACGAAACCTCGGAGGGAGCAGGAGAGTCTGAGCGGATGTCAAAAGGAAGTGGGAGGAGTGAAACATGTTCTTCGAATTGGGGAAGAGTTGAAGTAGACGGAGAAGGAGGTTGTGTCGAAGCGGCTGACGGGGGGAGGAAGGACCAACGCATATCGAGATGCCAACGGCCATTGCGCTGAGTCCACCTCGGCAGCAGCACATCATACCCACCAATCCTCCGAAGACTGTATTTTCTCGAGTTGGTCGGTATTGCAAGACGGTATATACCCCACAATAAAACCACCAAGCCGAGCCACATCAAGGGCTTGCCCCAGTGGCTAAGGAAACCGATGAACGGAGCATCATCCGCGTGCCAACTGCTGCCGTAGAAGTGGGAGAAAAAAGAATGTGGCGCCTCCCCAGGCTTTGCGTTTTTGCCATAGAGCGACTTGGGGAGAATGCGTACATCTCCAGGTTCGGCGGGGGTAATGGGGTGAGAAGAGGTATAGATGCTGTACTGAGCGGACAGAAACATGGGTCCTGTTGAAAACATGACGGTGGGGTAATTGAGGAACCAGTCATGATCAAAGGTGACCAAGTTGTGAATGGTCTGTGCAAGGAATGGGTGCCGTTTTTCTGCAAAGATGAGGTCGTTGGAGACTCCGACGGGGATCGTCTTTGGAAGAATGACGGGGTACACCAAGAGCGGGTCGAGAGGTCGCAAGCAACCGATATCAAGGTCGAGGTAGATACCTCCGTAATGATGCAGAACAAAGTAGCGAATCACGTCGGCACGCTGGATGACATATTTGTAGTTGTCGAAGGTATCAAGGAACCAAGGGTAATGCTCTGCAATGAACTCGCGCGAGCTGGCGTCTGTCCACAACATGTACTCGCTGAGAGCGAGTCTGAGACAAGGCACGTGCACGAAGATGTGAGAGACGTACTAGTCGGACATCATGTCACGACAGTCTTGGGATATATTCTTCCACTTTGGCGGAAGAGTTTCCGACTTCCAGGTCTGGTGGAGGATGCGTGGAATGCGCTCTACCAAGCCGTGTTGTGTAGCATTCCAGCGTGTTGAGTTGTTGTCGAGTATGGGGACGTCGAGGTCGGAGAGATAGGCTGCGGCATTTATGGTGAGGTAGTAGGATACGGATGAGAGGACGAGGAGTGTGCCGAGGAGGATGAGGGCGAGGAGGACGAGGGCGATGTGAAGTACGCGTCTCTTGGCCATGGTGAGACCCACGAGAGTACGGAAAATTGCCCGATTACAAACTAACTAATAAGAAAGTTACCCACCCCCGTCGGTCGCATCGCCAAATCAAACACGCGCCGCATATGCACCTCCACCGCAGGCACAGACTCGCGCAGCCCTGCACCGTCAACCCACAGATCGCCAATCTTACCCAACATATTCAGCGCTACCTCCCAGTCCCGCCTAGACCAGTCCTGTCCTCGCCTCGCTCCCCTTCCCTCATATGGCCGCATCAGAAACACCTCTACACGCGGAGACGACTGCGGGCAGGCTTTCTTGGTGTTCAAGAATTCCAGCGAATCAGACGCCGTCCAGAGCATCAACTGCTTCCGCATGCACGCAGGTGCATGTCTCGACGTCGTCTCCGTAACCCCAAACTTCTCCGCCGCTGGCCCCGCAACCTTGGCCACCAGTTCCAGCAGCAACTCGCTAAAGTGGTCGATCACCTGCAAGTGCAATAGATCAAGCGCATGACTCGGGCGGACAAGTTCCGTCACCGCCAAATCGTCATCGATGTCCATCCCATCATCATCCCCTTTCACATTTCCGGTGTCCTCCATTACGTTGCCGTGGTATCTTGGGAAACGCCCGCTAAATCGGAGCATCGAAGCTTCGGGGCCAAAAACGGCCAGCGCGATATCCCGACTGCAAAACGAACCCAGGTTGGGAAATAACGTCGGAATTCCTGCCCCGCTTTGTCATACCAACTCTGTCACCTCCGAGACTTGCTACATACCGACGCTTTCGGCCTCCACAGCCAGAAGCTTATCTTTGCTGCACAGGAACGTACGGCACTGTCGGATTCGGAAGAAGTATTGGCAGCAGTCGAGAATCAAACCATCATTTGCTCTTTCTGTACGAAGTTCCTGTCAACCCGAGTCAATCATGGTGCTCTTTCTATAACAACTTTTAAAATTGCACGCACTTCGCCCCGTTCTCTCATCTTCCAGTTTCCTGACGACTTGCAAGTTTCATCCAAGGCTTGGCCCTTCACACTCTTTCTCTCCTTGACCTTCTTGAGCAGCCAAGTAGACGCTCGTCGCGCAAACCATGACAAACCATCGCGGCTCTTCTGACTGTTCAGAGGTGACACGTCAGTTTACATCTAGTGATAATAATTGCTGCGCACGCATCGAGTTCGTGTATCACGGCCCCAGGGATGATAATCAAGACAGGCAGCCGTTGTTGCTCAGCCTCGGATACAAATGTCTGTATGATGTCTAGAAATTCCAGTAGTATGTTCGTATCAAGTACGACGATGACCCATTGTTCGGTCACCGGGACCTTGGCGAGGACGGAGTTAGCCAGATAATGTGCGAACGGAAAGATTTGGTTGACAGACAGACCTGCATCTCAACGTCCATATTCGTGATTTCGTCGATAGACCGAAGGGTAGCATCAAGCTGGGTCGACCTCATGGCTGCATGCCACCAATATTCAAGGGCACATGGTTGTCTCCACGGAAACCACTAGGACAGTGAGCGAAACAATGCTTACCATCATAGGTATTAGATGCTCCATCGAGCATCAGCGAAAGCTCACTTCTTGAAGACTGCATCAGTATGGAGTGTTCAACCTGGTGGTGTGGGTATGCAGTTCAACAACGAACAGTATCCTCGTGTTTGCTCCAACATCCAGGGTTGCATTTAAAAAAATCCATTATTGATAGGGTGCAAAATGCGATAATACAAATGGTTTGGCTCATGCCTATGAATAAACTACTCCAATAAAGACGAGAGAGGAAGTGTGGTATTCACAACTCATGAAGAGAGTGCGAGTTTCTTCATCGGAGGTGTACCGTCCGCCTCTTCAGTAGGATAGAGGTCAGAACCGTGATCATCGCTGACGATCTTACGCTTAAGCATAGCACGTTTGGCACCAGGCGAAGGCGACAATGAAGTCCGTTGACCGTTTCCCTTCGGAGGTGTCGAACGGATACCACCCACCTCTGGTGTTCGTGGGCGGCTACAACCTGTGCCATCCCGCAGCCGTGCCGCGAGATTTTGAGCAGAAGTTATAGCCTCCAAATGGCATGTTGCATGGTAAATCTATACGTTACTTAGTAACCAAAGGCGGAGAAATTCGATGTGACCACATACCCTATCGTCTCTCTTGACTGCGTTCCTCCACACCCACTCCTCATCGTCCTCCAAGAACTCAGATTTCATGGTCTCCTTACATATCGGACATGATATTGACTTGGCCTCATCGCCCGGAGGAACCACAACAAATTGTGAACGAAGTTCGGCATCACGCTGGGCAGCCTCGGCAGCTGCTACTGACTTCAAAGAACTGGGCCTAGAACCATCAGCTCGACGTTTTCCCTTCACATCTGATCCTCCTTCACGAAGCCAATCCTACATCACATCATTTAGCATTGAACTAGAAACCCACAAAAGTCGACATACCTCAAGACTAACGAACCAGCTCCTGCTGTGTCCACGGCCCTGGTTCTGATTAACCTTCCTGTTCTGTCTGAAGTGCATGTCTAGATGGTCCTCCATGGCTTTCTTCCCCGAAGTATCATCACTAAATCGTACACCACACTGCTTACATTGAGCGGGGAGTCGATCATAGAGAAATGACATGACAAAGGGCCGTTTCCTGAAGAATATATCCGATTAAACAGTGATGTTTGGTTTGATGTACGACGTACCTAATAATGTCCGTGGTGGTGAGTTTGATTTTCTCAGAAAGAATCGATTTTCTATAAGCGCGGGTATTGTCGCGGCTGAGACTGCTGGAAGGTGGTGGTGTCCGTTCCTCATCATTATTCGAGCCCGCGCCAACCGGTGTGCCATCAGCAGTAACGACCCCTGCCTTCAGAAGAGCGTTATAAAGATTTGTTATACTGGTTGGAGGTATCGCTGGAGCCGTAGATGGCGGCGAATTGGCTTGCGTAGATGACAGAAGAGCAGAGAGGTTCACTGGTTCTACCTTTCTTGGCTCCAATTGATAATTGAATGCACCGGAGGGTTGGGGTGGAGGGACGGTCGGATAAGTCGATTGGAACTGGCGCGCATAAGTAGGCTGTTGGGGATGTGGATATGTAGACGATGAAGGGGGATATGACGAGGGCGGGGGTGGGGTTGGCAATGTTTGAGGCGGTGCTTGTGGTGCGCGCGTCAGCGACCGCAACTGACTGAGAATCTGTCGCAGTTCGTCCTGAGAAACACCCGCTTCTACCAGTTTCCGTAGCTAGGTTCGTACAGAGGATTAGACACGGCAGATGATAGGTCTAAAATGTCTCACCTGTTGCAGTACTTCGACATGTTTCTGAGTTGTCGAATCCCAAAGATTGGACTGGAGAACTCTTTCCTTCTGACCTAATGTGAACTCGAGCTCGCTGAGTACTTGAACTTTGGAGACCTAGCCGTGGCACGAAGCCATGTAGGTTAGCGTGGGCTGATGAAGACGGATTGGAAATACTCACGTCCGCTGATGAGGCAGAGTCACCTCCACCCCAAACACCCCGTTCGATCGCGAGTTGAGTGATGACACCAAATAGTTCCTTACCGCTCGGTGCACCAGTTCTCCAGGTGAGGAGCATTTCCTCCATCTTACTGCGAGTTGCCTGGTCCACTTGCTGATAGGTGTCGAGGAATAGCGGTATAACGAATGGCGCAAAATGGCGCGCATACGGGTCGAAGACATTCTTCGAGATCGCATCGAGGAGATAGAATGCAGGTAGTTTCATCCAAGGAGGTACCTGAGAAGAAACAAACCAAAAATGGAAGGATGAGTCAGCTACTTGGCTGCGGAGGGGGAAAGAGTAAAAACAAGAGAACGTCTGTGTTCTACAGCAGAAGTGACTCGTGCTCATGTACTCGTCCTCCTCATGCCGCTATCAACAGCGGTGCCCTTCAATGGGGCGATGAGAGGTTATCTTTGCTCAAACTACATGACGACGCCTATATACATAGTTTGCAAGCAACAGACGATTCTGCAAAGCGAAAAAACGCTCGCCCATCCCATCCGCTGCGATCGAGTAAAAATTTCATTGGAATGATCAAAGGCTCACCCTTCTGATGTGCGAGTCAATGCACTGTGCGACCACGTCGGCCCACCTTGAGTATTCTTGAGCAAACATGGATAGCGTCTGGATTATCGGCCTGGAGTTAATGGTAAGCTCTGCCAGACGGGCAGCAAAATCACGTCGAAATGAATTCGGATCCACATGATATATCGGAGGGGCAGGTGGTGGTGGTTGCTGGTAGGAATATGCGGCTAGAGCAGACTGATAGCTTGGTGCTGGATAAGTGACCTGCCCATAGGTGGGGGGCTGAGAGTACATCGACATGTCACTTCAAGCTTATGACACCGTAAGTTCTTGTCAGGTTAGAGTTACACCTAGACCGCCAAGCGAGAAGACTCTGAATTTAATATTTCACTTAAAGAGTGACGGTGGCCGGAGCTCCCAATGAAACGGTGATGGTGGATGAAGGTGAAGAAGCAGGTGCGACAGGCAATGCCACCTTATGGTAATTCGATCTCCGACCGCCAATAGCCGGTAAGCCTCCACACTGTGCTGATTGCAGTGTCCAAGCTCAGCGACCTCAAGAACGACGACGACGACAAAGTAAGTCAGTTTTGTAGTGTTCTATGATGTCCAGTCGATCTTCTCGTGCAACCGACATCATGTATCTTATTTCATGCAACCCGGCACGGTGAAATCGATGGATTCCATCGGCCACCCGAGGATAACTTGTTGCTAATTGCCCTGTGTCTTAGATGCGCGACATCCTCAAGACCGACGAAATCGATGTTCCTGAAGGTGTCACCGTCGAGATCAAGGCTCGAGTTATCAAAGTGACTGGTCCACGGGGATCGCTCACGAAAATCGTTCGTCATGTGGACATGGATATCTGCGTAGTTAAAACCGGCAAGAACAAGACGAAAGTTACCTTGGGTATCTGGCAAGGAGGACGCAAGCACGTTGCCTGTTTAAACACAATCAAAAGTCTGATCAACAATATGATTATCGGGGTGACGAGGGTATGTCATCTCTGTTTTGCACTGAATAAAGCTCTGACGTGATAATAGGGCTTCCTCTACAAAATGCGTGCAGTTTATGCACATTTTCCCATCAACACTATCGTTCAAGATAGCGGGAGAAAGTTGGAGATTGTGAATTTCCTCGGGGAGAAGGTATGTCTGACGAGAAGTGCTTTGGAAATGTAAGTTAATCCTCGGTAGGCTGTTCGGTTTGTTGATATGTTGGATGGCGTTTCAATATCGGAGTCGAAAGCACAAAAGGATGAGCTTATCCTGGAGGGCAATGACATTGAGAATGTCTCGCAATCAGGTATTTCAACATCGAAAGGCATGAAGCCGCGACTGACAGGTTTCCGCAGCCGCATCGATCCAAGGCAGCTGCAAAGTGCGGAACAAGGACATCCGTAAATTCCTTGATGGCATCTACGTTTCAGAGCGGACGACGGTAGTCAAGGACTAAGAGGTGTTGAAACTTGGATGGGTTTGTCGACATCGTCTATGAGCCATGCTACATATGCAGTAATATCCAACAGCTCTGTATGATCATGCTTGCCATGCCATTTCATTCTTCCACCTGCATGATGCACAACGTAGTCCAACCAACCCGTAGAGGTTCATAGAACAAATGGGATCCATGTACCAACACGACGGCGATAAACCTCATAGTCGTTGCCGAAGAATTGCACGAGGGCCTTCTCTTCAACTGCGAGAGATGAACGTTAGCAGCGAGTAGACTGGACGAAGCAGACAGACCTCGTGTGCGTCGATAGAAGAACCTCCAAAGGACTATGGCAAAGCCTATGAAGCTGACTGGGTTTTGCAATACCATTTGCGTCCCCAGAGCCCAGTAGAAGAAACCGGCATAGGAAGGGTGACGAAACCAACTGGCACAGCATTGGATCGAAATCAGCTCGCTTTGACGTCGAAATGTTGACCTACGCGTACACTCCGTCGGTCACTAATTGATGGGAGTCCCGTTTGCGGAGTGCGACTGAATGCGAGAAATTGGTGGATGCATGCATCATCGCTGTTGTCCTCAGTGTCTGCCCGACAAATACCAGAATGACACCTATCATACTTAGTCAGGAGAATATGGCAGATCGCTCCATGGGTTACGCACCAATAGTAGAAATGTATTTGAATGACTTTAACGAAGGAACAAAACATAGGGTTACAAGGTACTCTAGGAGCGCAGTGCCATTTGCGATGTGGTACGTTGCGCCATTTTCAAGCAAGAACGCTACAGAGACGTAAGCCACGGAGCCAGATGTCGCGAGGAATTATGACGTGCTTACAATCCACGCTGCACTTTTCTAGATTCCAACCAGCAGTGACCGCAAACTCACCCCAGTGGAAAGCCGACCATGCTGCAACAAAGAAACCAAGCTGATGTGTGGCCCACCAGGGTAACGAGAAGCCTCCTTGTAGGAAAAGGAAGAGCCCAAGGGCAAAAGAACCCCCGAGCAGGAATGATATCGTGGAGGCTGCGAGCGGGGTATTTGGGATGCTGCCGTGCGGCTCTATGTTCACGGGAATCGTCATCAGGGGGTGTTTCAGTTTTCTATGTTCCTGTATACGTCGCTCCAAGGCGTCTGCCTGGGTGTCTTGCATAGCGTGTAGAGAGTACAATTGAAGACAGTGGCAACAATATCAAGTGCCTTATTAGGAACCACCCTTTCAAGCTCTCCTCGACGGATCGACAGGGCCCATATGTTGCATTGGCACTTCTTCCGGAGATGTGACGCCCGTCGTACTAGCCCCTTCAGCTTGCCCCCACACCGTTCCTTTGCATCTGTGATCCGACACGAGACTTGCGATACCAGAAACGTTGCACTTGTAGCTCACATTGGTACGTATTGACGAATTCATCGCGGGGCCGCGTCTGACGTCTCGTGCAGACTCTGGTAAAACGACGTTAACGGAATCCATTTTGCACAAGTCATCCCACATTCCATCCCCCGGCTCCGTCGACACCGGAAGCACCACTACAGACTTCTTGCCCGCCGAGAGGGAGAGAGGGATTACTATACAGTCCGCAAGCATACCAGTAAAATGGAAGAACTGGATTTTTAATCTTATTGATACTCCAGGCCACGCCGACTTTGGTATGGAGGTCGAGAGCGCCAGCCGCGTGGTTGATGGTGCTGTTGTGTTGATGGACTCCGTCGAGGGTGTCGAAGCGCAGACGATGGGTGTATGGAGGCAGCTATCTAAGTGCGTATATCATACATTTGCTCAACTCTGTTGCGAAGATTCGACACCGTCACCATTTTCAGGTACAACGTAGCCACTCGCATGCTTTTCGTTAACAAGCTTGACCGACCAGGAGCGTCGTTTAGGTCCTCGCTGCAATCTCTTTTAACCCGCAGGTTACATGCGAACCCTTTAGCAATTACCCTCCCACTGGCGTCCATGGACCCAGAAAGTTACTCTCGAGCGGAGCCAGGTATCGAAGGCTTAGTGGACCTTGTGAAATGGGAGCTTTGGAAGTGGACGGAAGACGGAAGTCACAATTGTCAACCTCTCCCATTGGTCAAAGATGCCTCAGAGTTTGCGGAAATCTTCCCGACTGGTCATCCTATCGTCCCTCACCTGGTACCTGCCCGAACAGCACTACTTGAAAATCTTGCGATGTTTTCCGAAGATCTCATGGATCGACTCCTTGGTTTTCCGTCGGACCCATACTCTTATCTAAGAGTACAGCCCATGGAAATAATACCTCACTTACGAAAGGCGACCATCAAACATCAAATTCTTCCTGTGTTATGTGGTTCTGCCATCAAAAGTATCGGTACGGAATTGGTCATGGACTACATTGGACATTTACTTGCGAGTCCTCTCGACGTACGCTTGCAAGTCGAATCTGCAGATGCCCCGCTGCGTTTGTTGGCTTGGAAGGTTGCATGGGACAAACGAAAAGGATGGATGACATTTATACGAGTGTACTCAGGTGAGTTCATAACCGGCTCCCTGACCCTTTTCCAATATCTTTGTCACGTAGGGACCCTTAGGCGCCAGAAGACTATATTCAACGTCAACACGGGTCAGAAAGAACAGATTTCGAAGCTTCTCTTACTGTATGCCTCCGAAGCCGAGGAGGTAGATTCTCTTCCGTATGGTTCCGTTGGAGTCGTTCTCGGCCTCAAGTACACTCGCACTGGGGATACCCTTGTTGATACACGTGACCTAAGAAAATTTGAATCCTCTCATTTGTCACTTCGAGGAGTCACGGCACCTCCAGCCGTTATGTCAGTCTCAGTCATACCCAACTCCCACTCCGACCTCGATCCGGTCCAAGAAGCCGTCCGTTCGTTAATTCGTACGGATCCTTCAGTTCGCATGGACAACCAGGAGGGCCAAATTCTTGTCCACGGCCTTGGCGCCCTGCACCTAGCGATCATCGAAGGTCGGCTGAAGGATGAATGGGGCGCTCAATTCGAGTTCGGTAACCGTCAGGTTAGCTACCGAGAATCAACAAGCTCCAGCATCTCCGCGCGGCTGGAAGAGTGGTCTACACAGATTGCTGGGAAAACAACTACTGTTAAGATTGCGTTGTCAGTAGCACCCCTTGGAGAGGATGAACAGGGTGATCCAGCATTCGATGGTAATCTCGTGTTGGATGCCCGCGGCCAGCCGCTCAAGGCCCCTGATGCGTATTCAAGCCAACTTGATCCATTTGCGAACCTTGCTCGTGGTATTGCAAGTGCCCTCTCCAGCTCCCCTCATACATCTCTACCATTGTCGCATGTCAGGGTCCGGATAACGCAATACATTCTTCCACCTCATGCGCCACCATCCATCCTCACCGGTGCAAGTTCGTACATATTGTGCTCTAAGCTTAGAGAGGCGGGAATGGGACCTGTCCTCGAACCTTATATCCACCTCAAAGTTTCCGTCTATATGGATGCCCTCGGCAAGGTTGTCAAAGACATCACAGAAAATGGGGGTGAAGTGCTTGACCTTGCCAGCTCGTCGATAGCAGCTGACGATGATGGGAATCCATATCCCTCGGACGGACTATATATTCCTCCGGAGGAACTTTCACCTTCCTCAACTTCACTTAGGATATCTTCATCCGCATCTACTCTGCCGCAACCAAAACGAACCATCCACGCCATTGCTCCGCTAAGTCGAATGCTGGATTACTCGACACGATTGCGTGCGTTATCTGGCGGCCATGGTACCTTTGACATGACAAACGCTGGATTCAGACGAGTAGCGGAGCCTCGCAAAATCGAGATACTAAGAGAGATTGGACGTGCTTGATACATTAGGGTCATTCGTACTGGTGAACATCACTCTATAACAACTCCCTTACTTCATCCGCATCTCCAAATAATACTGCTCCATCCATGTCATCGTCATCGTCAGCTGCAATAGCATGCATGTAGCCCGCTGCATTGAGTGCTTGACTGAAATTCATGAGGTCATCGTCGCTATGATCACCATCTTCGGTCTTTGCAGGAGGAAGAGTCCTGTCTCTTGCGACGGGTGATTCACTCGGTGCCCTGCCGTATTCCGGAAGAAACAGCGGGGTTTTCGCTCTCTGTCCTGCTATAACAGTTTCATTGGATGGAGGGTGCGATAATTCCAATCCTCCACGCTGAAGTAACGCTCCGATACCCACTGGCAACCTAGTTTCCGTGCGTAGAGGTGGCCACGGCTCGACGACCACACAAAGGCAATGGCCAGATATAGGGAAAGATTGGTACTTAAGCTTCAGAAGGGGTTTAGGTTTGTCTTCTTCTTCCTCGACAACAAGTTCAATATCTGCCACACCAGATGGTTGGTCATTCGCGCCCGGTGCAACAGCATCTCCATCATTGATGGTAGAACTTGATTTGCCAACCTTCTTAGCATCTGCTGCATTCGTGCAAAAAGCGGTTTAACTCACACACTGGGACTTTCGACAGATTCTCCATCCATCTCAAGCGGCGGAGAGTCCATGGTGACATCTTGGTGCATGTCCTCTGCATCATCGTCATCCCGTTCCAGGCACGCATCTGCGACGATACGACGTTGCTTTCGTACCGGGCGAGGCTCTCTTGGGACAGGACCAGCGTCATCCATACTGTCTTCACTCTCCTCAGCAGACCATTCATCCTCGTCACGATGACTTTGGGAATTTTTGTCCCTTCCCTGAGACTTGGCACGTTTGCGCTTGCTCTGCTTGCCAGGCACTCGTGTCCTCAGTCCCTTCTGTCGAGGATTCCGGTCTACGAGTTGTGCAGGGGCAGGCTTGGGAACAACTCTCGGAGCAAATGGTGCGGTAGTAAAATACCTAGACTTGATACATCTCATAAGTTTCGGGGGTACTGGGTCAACGCGCTCGCCTACCTTGAATAGAATGGTGTGGGGTTCAGTCTTTCGAAAGAAATAAGCAAATTGGTAGGTTTCTGTGATGCAATTATATGAGTGAACAAGCACCCAGGCTGGACAGGCTAACGAAGTATTGATACGAACCTCCACGGTGGACCTCGACAGTTCCCCGTTTGTTACCGGGCGTAACTCCCGGACCAAAGTGAACTTCTTTCTCTGCTTGTAGCTTTGGGATGATTCTGTCGCAAGAGCCAGTGCTGAAAAACTCGGCGCGTCACAATGGTAATAGAAGTTGACGCACAGTGGTCTCAAATCCGCAAGCACATGTTGTAGGACTACATCCGACATCCAATCAATGTGCCGTTCATCGAGGTAAAGCTGGACGACATATCCGTTAGGGTTAGGCCGACATGCAAGATGTACGAAGAACCGCTGACGAATAGTGGAAGGACTATATTCGTGGATATGCGCAAATAGTATGCATTTCTTGGCCGGAATGTCATTATTATACAGAATTGAAGTGCTGATGGACGTGAGGCGCTGATGCCGTGATGGTGACCTGACAAAGCAAAGACCACACCAGAAGCCTAAGCCTAAATGTTCAAGTTAGGCCCGCGGAGTACAGACCATTGTACATATGATAGTACACATAAAGGCGATTCAACCACCAAGCAAGAAGACGAACAGAACAAACGCGATGTACAGTGTCTCGCCGAACCCGGAGGACGATCGCATTTACATGTTGTTAACATCAACTCCAGGTCCTGAGATGATGGCTTTAATGACGCCCTTGCCGTCGTCACTCTTTCCATCACGGGTGGTTTGGAACGCAAGCTGGGCGCTCTCAAACGGGAAGCTGATGTGATTGTCAACGCGAGGTAGGGCATTCGCGCAGAAACTGACCGATGAGAAACTAGAGGCTTCAAGTCTATCTTGCCTTGAGCAGCTAGGGCGATAGCCAATGGATAATCTCCAGGCTACCGTGACAGTCAATCAATTTTCGAGGGGAAATAGGACAAGTGGAGGAACGAACGCCGTAGCGGAAAGATCCTTTTATAACCAGCTCTTTCACAAGCACAACACTCATGTCAATGGTGATGTCGGGTGTGCCCATGCCAACCTTGGTGAAACCCACCCGTGAGTAGAGTCACTACTGAACAATCACATACTCCGGCTCTCACCTGCACATGTATCCCTCCATATTTCACGATGCGGATACCAGTCTGAATAGAAACCTCAGCGCCGGACGCGTCGACCACAAGATCAATAGCAGTAGGACCGCGCTCTGCGATACCAAGATGCTGCCTCAGTGCCGCTGCTGATCGTTTAGAGTATGCAATTCGGTTCTCGTTCTCTGCCAGAGGTGGAGGCTGGTATGTATCTGTGGCGGCATAGGATCTCGCAAACTCGAGACGGCCGGATACGATGTCGACTGCAACAATACGGGAAGCTCCAAGGGCCTTCGCGACGGCCATACAGAGGATTCCGACCGGCCCACAGCCAAAGACGGCGATCGATTGATTTGCTTTGAATCCCCCGAGTCTCAACACTGCATGGACGGCAACAGACAACGGTTCCATCTTGTGACGTTGAAGTAAGTCACCGAACGGTCCATAAGGAGGCATTCTCACCATTGCGCCGTCTTCAAGGGTAAGATGAGAGGGGAGAAGGTAAGCAAGATCCGAGGGAACAGCATAATAGCGACTGAGTGTGCCATCGTAGGGTGGAGTGGCGGCAAACTTGACGTCGGGGCATAACTGGGCAAATGAAGAGGGTTAATTATCAGCTTCAGGGCCATAGAGCGTGGGTAATAATGACCTGGTATCTCCCCTCTTTGCAAACATCGCACTTCCTGCATGTGGCGCCAGGCTCGATGGCAACACGATCGCCTGGTTTAAGGTGGGTCACGGAAGATCCGACTTGAAGGGACAATGAGCAAATGTGACTGCTGTTCAATGACTGAGATAATACCTTTGGAAACGACTCCAGATGACTCGTGGCCGAGTACCTCAAGGGTATGACAAATTAGCATACAAACATGGTTATACGTTATGGGACGACGAACCATGTCAGACCCAGACTCGAGTATATGGTCCCCGATTCTTGCGTGTACTAGGTAGTGGATCTTAGATCAAGAATGAGATGCGACCACGACTGTCTGATAAAGTGACGTTACATCAGATCCACAGATCCCTGTAGATTGTAAATCGGAAAGGGTCGGATCGACGAAAGCTGAGCAAGTGTGCAGACCCACCAGTCTTCTTCACTTCAACGAGGACATCGTGAGCACTGACTGATTTCACGGTTAACACATGTCTTTAGACAAGAGTGCCCTGAACTCACTTTCTGGGACTGGGCGTGGCTCGAACTGAGTATGCTGAATCTTCTTCAGGACGAAAGATGTATTGTCTGAGAGCGACATGTTGGGCGATTGGCGCACTAAGTCGGACAGAGAGAAGCGGGGACCTCAGGATACATGTACTATATGTGTATCGGGTTGGACGGTCCGTGTATCTGCTTAGTGAGCTCTTCGATGTAGATAGTACCTGCCCCGGGCCTGGTATTATGAAGACTCGAACGAGTCCGCAGTGCCAGGGCGCAAATTTATGCTACTAGGAGGATGAAACCGCTATGCGCAGTATCAACTTGAAAAAGCACCCGTCAAATGCCAACGAGACAACACTACACCGTGTCCAAGCGCATCTACGTAGCTTGTCAGAGATCTCGAGTCGGTGGGACTGGGATGCTCTACTGACCTAACTCTCCACCTCACGGCCCGGTTCTCTAAGAAGCCTCGCCCTCTCACCGAGATTTAGCTGTGGGAATCGACATCTCGGGCTCGAACTTAAAAAGTACATCCAATCCCACGCGTCCCTTGCGCATGCATGGACGGGTACCTAAGTTACCACAGGCATTCCCTTGAGGCCTGAGAAGATCCTTTGCGTGTCGGACAAAAAATGGAATGCTTCCACCTGGCGTTGGGAAAGCAGAGCTCGAGAGAGAAATGCCCTTGTGACGGCGTGGCAAGCGGCTGCGCGATTTCACCAGAGTGAAACAGTTGTGCAATCAAATGGCGCGGAAGTGTACATGAGACTCGAATCTAATTGGACGTCCCTGGAGACAAGGACTAATGTGGAGAACATTCACATGAACATGGGCAAGTTTTACTCGAACGCGATTAGATGTGATAATGTGATAGATAACCATCGACTCAGGGCAGGCCCATAGATATCTCAAAATCAATTATCAGACCTGTGCCATCTTCCCCGCTCAATTCACCCTTTCATTTCTTCTTCATCCTTCCCTCATCCAAGATGATCTTTTCCAGCGTCCTTGGCTTCCCTCGCATCGGTGCTGCTTTCTTCCGACTTTCTGATACCCGAATCGCAACTGACACGCCCAACACAGGTGCACATCGTGAAGTTAAAAAAGCCGTCGAGGCCTACTGGGCAGGAAAGCTCTCCGCAGCAGACCTCCAAAAGGCCGCTGCTGATGTTCGAAAGACTAGCTGGAAGTCCCTCAAGAAACACAATGTTGACTTGATCCCTAGGTTTGTTGCCCGTTCACTAAGCTGTTACACATATACTCATTCTTCGACAGTGCAGACTTTACGCTCTACGATCACGTCCTGGATCATTCCACAGCTTTCAACGTCATCCCTAAGCGCTACGTCGGACTTGGTCTATCCGACCTCGATGTATTCTTCGCGCTAGGTCGTGGACGTCAAGCCGACGGCGTTGACGTTCCCTCTTGTGAAATGAAGAAATGGTTTGTAACTCACGTTCTTTGATGGAGTCGCTCAGTTACCATTATCTTGTAGGTTCGACTCTAACTATCACTATGTTGTCCCAGAGCTTTCCGAGGAGACCGAGTTCAAGTTGCTATATAACAAAGCTCTCCAGGAGTATAACGAAGCCAAAGAACTGGGAATCGCTACCCGTCCAGTGATTTTAGGACCGATCTCTTACCTCGTCCTCGGAAAGGCTTCCAAGGAAGCATCCGCCAACTTCCAGCCTATCTCTTTGCTCCCTAAGATCTTGCCCGTCTACAGACAATTGCTGTCGGAGCTCAAGGCTGCTGGCGTCGACTCGGTCCAGGTTGATGAGCCAATTCTTGTTCTCGACAAAGCTTCGGATCTTGACAAGCAGTACGCCACCGCATACGCTGAATTGGCCCCTATCGCTCCCAAGATTGTCCTGACTACTTACTTCGCTCGTCTGGACTCCAACATCAACTTTATTGCCAAGCTTCCTATCGCTGGTCTCCACATTGACTTGACCCGTGCACCCGAGCAACTCGATGACGTTCTAAAAGCAATCAAATCCACACAGATTGTTTTGTCTCTTGGCGTCGTTTCTGGGAGAAACATATGGAAGTCCGACTTTACTACCGCAATCAAGCAGGGACAGAAGGCTATCGCCACCCTTGGACACGATCGCGTCATCATTGCAACATCGTCTTCGCTTTTGCACACTCCTGTAACCTTGGCCAACGAGAAACAGTTGACCGAGCAACAGAAAGATTGGTTCTCCTTTGCGTTGGAAAAAGCCGAGGAAGTCGCAACCATCGCTGCCATCCTCAGCGATTCCCAGGATCCAAAGGTGGCAGCCGCTCTGGAGGCCAACAAAATTTCCATCAATAAACGTCGTGAATTTGAACACACATCCGATGACGCTGTCCGCAAGCGTGTTGCTTCCATCACACCTGACATGTACCACCGCAAGAGTGAATTTGCCATTCGCAAGGAGGTTCAGGCTACGAAGCTTCAGTTGCCCAAGTTCCCCACAACCACCATAGGTTCATTCCCTGTGGGTATTATCTTCTGCGGCTGAAATGTCGTCTTTCTGATAACTTCCCTAAAGCAAACCAAGGAAATCCGTAGTGCTCGTGCCAAGCACGGCAAGGGCGAGATCACTGACGCCGAGTATGACGAGTTCATCAAAAAGGAGATAGAAACCGTCGTCCGCTTCCAGGAGAAAGTTGGGCTCGACCTTCTCGTTCACGGCGAGCCAGAGAGGAACGACATGGTTCAGTACTTCGGTGAACAATTGCACGGTTTCGTCTTTACCCAGAACGGATGGGTCCAGTCTTACGGCTCTCGGTATGTGGACCGGTCTGCATTGTCAACTCTGACTTGATATACTTCTTGCAGCTACGTCCGACCTCCGATCGTTGTCTCCGATGTCAGCCGTCCTAAGCCTATGACCGTAAAGTGGAGCAGCTACGCACAGAGCATCACCAAGAAATCCATGAAGGGTATGCTTACTGGTCCTGTCACAATCTTGAACTGGTCATTCCCCCGAGAAGACGTACCACGGAAACTGCAATCGCAGCAATTGGCACTGGCGCTTCGTGACGAAGTTGTTGATCTTGAGACTGCAGGTATCGCTGCGATTCAAGTTGATGAGCCAGCCATCCGTGAGGGTGTAAGTTGATTCGAAAGATAAACACGTGAGCTCTCTGACGTCCATGCTAGTTGCCTCTTCGTAGATCCGACTGGAATGAGTACCTCGAATGGGCTGTTGACACTTTCAAGCTTGCTACGGCAGGTGTCGAAGATGGAACTCAGACTCACTCCCATTTCTGCTACTCCGACTTCGGCGATATCTTTACGTCCATTCAGCGTCTTGACGCTGATGTCATTTCTATCGAGTTCTCAAAGAGCGACATGAAATTGTTGCATACCTTCCAGCAGTACGGGTATTCCAACCAGATCGGTCCTGGTGTCTACGACATCCACTCCCCACGTGTTCCCAGCGAGCAAGAGATTATAGACCGTCTTAAGGCTACTCTTTCCATTATTCCTGCTCATCTGGTGTTTGTCAACCCCGACTGCGGTCTGAAGACGCGGGGCTGGAAGGAGACCGAAAGTATACCTTTTCCTCATTTACCATATGAAGTAGACTGATCAGTCTTCGCAGCCTCCTTGGCTAACTTGGTGGCTGCTGCTCGTTGGGCCCGTGCGAACGTTTAATTTTCCAGCATTGCGCTTCAACAGCGCCCATGAAATGGTTAATTTATACCCTCTGGCGCTAGCGGGGGTTTGCACTTGACCTTGGGTAGTTGTGTCGCGATCGTATCATGTCCGATCTGGTGGAAGCATCGAGAGGGCAGTGCAGATGGATGTGGCTTCGTCGGCCCGTCAGGTGTCTTCTTGAGAGACAGGAACTTGACGTGCTCATGAACGTAGTAGTCGGATTTCAACAATCCTTAATCGTAGTGTATATTACATAACTTCAATGCACTGATGTTTCAAGTTGGTTCCCAGAAAGTGTTGATACGTATACAGTGGGATCACCATTTCACCTTGGCTTGCC
Source organism: Boletus insuetus (assembly GCA_038093095.1). NCBI lineage: Eukaryota > Fungi > Basidiomycota > Agaricomycetes > Boletales > Boletaceae > Boletus > Boletus insuetus. Next base: position 68,179 of record JBBPRQ010000039.1, on the reverse strand, counting down.
TCAGACAGTCTGGTCACCAGACTAATTTCACCTTACCAAAACAGAGTTTTGCCGAAGAATACAAGTGCCAGGCCGCCTGGTAGCTAGCCTTCTCCCTGATCTTCGGAGGGACGAGGATTGCAATCGGACTAATGTTCAGCTTCATTGTGAGGGTGTGGATATCCAAAGATGATTATCATGAAGTACAATAGTGTCCTTGGGCCAAAGAGATGACATGACGCTTATGCAATGTGTGACCAGTAGCTGTGGAGGATGGATGTAGAAAAGGAGCCAGGCGGCCCAATGTAGATACGAGGTTAATAAGTTAATCAGTGATCGTTAATCAGTTCATCGTGTACCGTCGAGCCTCGTGTATTCGGTAAGAAGTCTCCTGACGAGCAATGTTCTGCCTGCTGAGGAATGCTGAATAAGGCGGCGTGAGGCGAGGAAACACAGAACTCACACTTGGAAGTGATGCGCCACGGGTTGCGTTCTTTCCCCGGACGAACACGCTGAGTAACCTTGGTCGACTATGTTGGCGTTTTCCACCTGGGTCTTCTCGATCAAGTGGACCTACTCCTGTTGCTGCCGGTTCATTCACGAGTGTCGTCCTGGACAAACTATTGCCAAGAGCGAAGGCACTGGGAGCACTCCCACTTGAAGATGATCGTCGCGGTGAAGAGTCCCGTATCGTGGAGTCGGCGATATCCTTCTTTCCTCGAAGGGTAAGTTTCTTGGACGAGGGGCGGGAGTCAGCGTTCTTGGATGGAATGAGTTTCGTTTTCGAAAAAAGTTCACGTGCGACCGGGAAAACGGGAATAAGTGGTTGGTGGAAGGCCATACGGACCCAACCTCTCCAGGTGAGATCACTGGGTAAGAATTGATCGACCAGTTCCTCGAACTATAACGAATGGATGAGCAATCATGCAACATAGAAAAAGACGCTTACACTCCACGTCTGGTTGCGGAACTCCAGTGCATGGGTACGAATTCGTGCATCGCGGCACTCGAAGGACTCCGCTTTCATTATGCTCAGCAGGAGTTCGATGCTGGTTCAAAGGATGAGCCAAGTAAATCAAATGGACAATATCTTCACAGACCTCGAGATTTTCACCAGAATGAAAGTTTTCTGGGAAGAACGTGTCTTCATTTCCACAGCGTCGTCTTTTCCAGGCCGGTCTTCTCCATTAACTTTCCTAATACTCCAGGAATCCTCATTGACGTTCAAATCTGGTGTCGCAACTCGGCCAAAGGAAGCTTCGACTGGTGTCTTCGCAGATTCGGCAGCTGCGCTACGTAGATCGGTAAATGATCGAGAGGATCCCAGTTTCCTCAGATTCGGCGTAAGCCTGGTGGAATCCAAAGATGCACGTGGTTTTTGCAACAACAGAGCCGACTCCAGGGAAGCTCTAGAGGGAGGTTGTTCCAGAGGGCGATGTGATTCAGCTAAATCATGAATCGTGCAGTGGGCATCTGCTTGGTTCCTCCCTCGCCGGGCGGGCCAAACGTATTCCATAATACGCTGGCCAAGGCGAGCATCGAGCTGCAGACGAATTGGATGAAACTCGAGTTGAAACTTCTCATAGATCGTAATCCCGCCGACAGGCGCAAGCACAGTCCAATCAGCGTCGAGGAAAAGATCTCTCTGCCATTCGATGAGAACCGTTCAAAGCTCCCAGGGATGGAAAGTACCTTGCAAAGTGGGTGGCTAGAAAGCTCGTCGAATTTTGAGACAATTTCTGTCCAAATTGCATTGGGAGACCCATCGAAAGCCTGCATGTTGCCAAGTGTCAACCGGTTGACCGTGGAACTATCCTGTTTGCTTAGCCACGAGAAGTCTATGTTGCGCACAGCAAGTTTCGCAAGCAGGTCCCGATTATCATCTAACATCCTCCAGGAGATTTCTGACGAAGAGGCTTGAAGAAGAAGAGCAGATTTATTGTCCGAATGACCGTCAGTCCTGCTCTGAGCCAACCGGATCGCGTCAAAAATCAGGTTAAGCTCTTCGACTAGTAGGAAGATGTGAGCTTTAAGCTTGAGGATCTGCAATGTTTTCTGGGGACGATTATTCTGCATTTGGCGACTGATATCATCGTGTGTCTCGAGCACGCTCCTGAGGCGACTCTGGAGATCGGAGACGACGCTCGCAGCAGACCTCAAATCCGTGAAGTCATATGCAAAAAGTAGCGTTTCCAGCTTTTCAAGCCGTGCTTTATGCGCGACATCCGAAAACAGGACCAGATGCGTGATGATGTCGGAAATAAACTGGAAGTGCCGGTCGTTCGCCGATACCGTAAAGCGGGGAACATGGACCTGCACCAAGTCCTGTTTCCAAAAAGTCAGAAATATGTACTAGAATCATGCTAGATACTCAACAGTGTCGTTCTGCAAGTGCGCCTGCCTTCCTCTGTGAGTGTGCTCCGACTTCGGATAAGCAGTGGAAGCGACATTATTGCGAAGTCTGAGTCGATTGAACTGGTCATATTGGCAATTCGCATTGGTTTGAGGAACAATACGGTCGAAGGAATCGCTCTCGCAACGATAATCAAGTAATACTTCGAGAGGAACCGAACCACTGTCGTACGAATCAGAGTCTGTCGGGCAGAAGGTCTGAAGACCATCTAATGACATGTAGTTCCTTTTCGGAGATTGAGAATCAGCCGAGCCTTCTTCGTACGAAAAAATGTACCTGTGCATAATAGGGCCACTGATAGGATCTTCCAAATTGGATGCATCCATTATTTTGAACACTTGCAACTTCGCCTGTACTGCGGCAAGGATCGCGACCGACTCCGTATCAACATTAAGCGAGGGATCAGTGCTTCGCAAGATGATTTGAGGCTTCAACAAGAAGCAGAAGTGTCTCTTCCGAAGAACAACGCCTTCTTCCCACCCGTCTAAAGGATTGACATCGGCGGGATCAGAGACGACATCTGTCCGAATATCCAGCGATGTGCTACCTCGTCCTCCGGCTAACATTTTGCGCAAGGCGGAGGCAGCCGTTTGTGCGGCACCAGCAGAAACTTTGGATTTCTCAGTACTGGTGTGACCAGCTACCTGAGGAAGCATGGCTTCAGCTTGGTCCCGGATAAATTTGACAGCACTATTAATCAGAGTCAGTACAAACAAGATATATATCTATAACCTAACCCACCGAGTCGCCATATGATACTCGTACCCCTGGCGGGCTCTCGAGCAGTTGTAGTACCGCATCAAAAGCTGTTGATGCTAAGGTCACTCGCAACCTGAAGAAAGATAAAACTTACATCACGGACAGCATCACACATGAAGAGATTTGGGGAATGCACCTGATAGACATTCTCAAACTCGGCCCACTCATTGGCGGAAACCATTTCAGCCGGCATATAGTAGCTCTTGGCGTTACTCTTGCGCACCCCCTCCGGGAATTGGTCCACTGCTTTCAAATGGCTAGTATAGTCTCGGAGAAGGGCAATCATTTTACCCAGGGGGTATTGCCTCTGAAATGTGGATCAACAACACCTTATGCACATTCCATGATGAAAGCGCACCTGTACAGGTTGGGCTACTTTTGCTTCTTCCTCAACCATGTGCTGCAACGTTACGATCCGCTGCTCCGCAAGTAAAATCTCCACTTGTGGGACAGCTAAGAATGAAAGTAAAAAATCAGAACTGCATTGATACATAAAAGTAACGGAAAGATTCTCACAGGGTTCACTCCCAAGCAAACAAGTGTGAGTATCCTCATCGCCGAATTTACTGTTTTCCACTTGAATCTCGGTAACGTGCGAGTTCTTCTTGAGATATGTTACTTTGGGGCAGGAGAGAACAGAAGATAGTTGAACTTCCGGGAGATTATGCGGAGGCGACCAGTCTGTTTCGACAAAGTCATTACTGTCAAGCCAAGACGAAGGAATCCGTGAGCTTGAAGAAGCTTGGCCTTCATTCTTGTTGTCGGCGATGGCAGATAGAAGCACTGATTGTTTGAGAGGCTCCAGGAAAACAGCTAGCATAGCGCGAAGGTCCACGTCCTTGAGGACAACTTCAGCTGCATAAAATGGTTTGTGCCGCACGACCTGAATACTGTCCGCAACTTTGCCCGGCGCGATCGTTTCCTGATCCCTCTGGTGCATGTCCGCTTGAAAGTGGCTGACCTTGGCCTTCAAGCAAACCATGCTTGTGGTCCCATCCTCCCATGACTCTCTGGTGTCATCGATATATGCATGCGTTATAAACAGCTCTGGTACTGAAATTCGATACTTGACTGTTGCTAGGTGGCGTGCAAACTTCGGCGATAGTGATTTCCGGTGGTAAAGGGAACCCTGTCTGATCGGTAAAGATATCCCACTATCGAATAATCCCCACCATGACCAAAAGCTAGCGAACGCCTTCGGGGTGAGGTGAAAGCTGCTGGGTTGGGAACTAGAGTGGGTCAATCCGTGTCGGAGGGCTGAAGTTATTGAAATTGAAAGGTGGATGAAGTTTGACCGGAAATCGTGATAAGAATCATGGTTCACCTGAGTTCACCTGAGTTCATTCTGCAGAAAGTGTACCAGAAAACTCACCTGAAGCCCTGAAGGATCAAATTTCGCCAACTGTACAGTATAATGTGGCCGGAAATGGAAAAATCGACAGCCACGGTCCAAGGGAGAACCTGTGCACTTGCTACATTCTAGCATATTGCACGTGCGTTCGAAAATAGCCCCTACGCCAAAGCGAATGCCAGAACGCAGGTTAGCGCACATCTTAACCCAATCATTTCTAGCCACAATGTGTCCCTGTGCGTAAATACTCCCAGAGCTAGTTGCTGGCTCGAACCTGATGAAATTGTAATTTATATCACACATATGACAATGTTGACTCACTTTGGTATTAATATGGACATGGAGTCACTGGCCACTTGCACAAGTTCTCGATCCCTGTTTCGGGAACCAATACTGATGCGTGGTTCACCTTGCCAACAAAGGGCAAAACCGGCACCATCCTTATCCAAGATGTACGGGTCGCGCTCGCCTAACAAGACATAAGTATGTGAGAGTAAATATTTCGATTGTTCCTACCTTTGATGTATAGGCGGACTTCTTCTTTGAACGAAATCTCGGTTGTCCAGTGGAAAATCAACCTCAGCTGAGAAACCCATGAGTCAAATATTCTCGTAACAAGGAAAATCATTTACCTTGTCCCAGAACCCTATATGTGGTGATGGATCCCGAGTCTCCGGTGTCAAGCTATCCAGAACCCTAATGACGTCTTGGATCGCTGGGCTGTAGCTAACACCCCAAGCGAATGCGGTTGTCTGATTCGTCAGGACCGATATAAGTGGCCGAGCGTATGTCTTCACTGGCATAAGGGTCTTTGGGACACGGAGTACGACAGGATGAAGACGTGCGAAACCATCTTCAAGACCGTGGAGAGGGCAAGAAATCCAATCGACCGACTGAGGAGGACCCATTTCCTCGGCGATGACAAGGTTGGAATCAAAAACAAGTGAGGGAGAACCATGATCACCAGATCGAGAAGGAATGTAGAGCAGCGGTAGGGGATAGTCACGGAGTGAAACCTGGACGGCAGTAAGGGACATACTGAGGTGCATAGGAATGAGCAACGAATAACATGTCTCGTGGGGGATTCCGCTCCCTTGGTCGTGCAGAAAGGTGGTCAAGTGTTCGGGAGGAAAGGTGGGACGTTGAAGGTGCAGACGAAAATTTGATAGAATGATGCGAAGCAGTGGGGGGATGTGCAATGGTTTGGTAGCCTTGACGAGATCAGGAACTTTCGTGGGACGCTTTAGCGGCATTGCACCGTGGAGTTCGCGATGAACTAATTCTTCTTGAGTCACTCGTTCTCGAATGTGTTGGCGGTGCCTAGTTGTCCAATCTAGACTGTGTGCGAGATTCAAACGTTGACGAGCATCCTCGATGGAGACCGAATGCTCTCTGCCAAACTGATAGTCCGTGTTCACGACCGACGTTTCCCCAGTTGCTAGATTCCCTGACATGACCGTCATTGCCTTCGCATTGAAGGCTTCTTCCCGGCGAAGCCTGGCTTTGGCTGCAGCAAGGCCAACTCTGAGATTAAATCCCAACTGACTCTCAAAGGGGTCGTCTGCAGCCTCGAAGCAAAGCATTCGACACGTGAAGGTGAGGTCAGGTACGAGTTTCGCGGACTCGGCCTCTGGAGCAGGCATAGGAGAGAATCTAGTGCTTTGAACTACGTGGGCTAGATGTTTAGTTGCCTTGATAGTGACCACCGTGGCGAGCTGAAGTTCAGCAAAAACGTAGCCAGAAGGTATGCGGACCCGTATGCTATCGCTCTCGACCAAAATTGGACCTTTCAAGGATGGAGCAAGCGACAAAGTGCATCTGTGTAAACGGGCGAGTTCCTCCCAGGTCCCTCCTGGAACTGGGACCCATACGAGCAACGAATCGACAGAACAACGGGTACCATGAGGAGCGAGTGTCACATCAAGATAATTAACCCGTGCGACCGTACTTTCATCCATTAACTGTAATCGCATTCGAATAGTTTTGACCGTGCCTTGAACATTCAATATCGTTGACGGCGCAGAATGTGGTGGAAATCCTTGGACCCTCGATGAGGTCGCACACTGCTGGAGGGTTTGAATCGTTCGTAATGCAAGGAGAGTTGAGTAAATTAGACCAAGTTCAAAGCGTGTCAGTGCGTCATCCACACTAAAGGTCAGGTCCCATGCAGCCGGTGCGGAATTCATGGGGACTTTCGGAGTGAGTTTAACGTCCACGTTAACGCCTTTGATCGAGAGGAGTTGCTTAGTATCCAAGAGGGGACTATCTCTCTCTGTAATGTGTGGATCGTCCATTGAGAATTCGTCTGCGGTCGCAGCGCGCACGGTCGTGTTCCAGAGTATGAGTTTCCCAACGATCACATTTGCTCCAGAGGTCCCGGAAATTTTCTCCACGAGAGCTGCATCACCAGATTTATCGACGGGAAGGGACAATTTTGCCCTGGTCTGAGAGTATGGTTGAGAAGGTGGGAGAGCGTGGATCTGCTCCATGTTGATAGAACAGTACCGCAACGAAAAACCTGTGCTGAATGCGATTCCACGAGTGATGTCCTTGTCTGCATCCGGATTGACGTCAGAGCCCGTAACGAACAGAACGAACCGCGCGACAGAAAACGAGAGAGCACAACCCGGAGGTGATGTTGATGAGGAACGAGGGGGTCTTGCCTGTGAGGAAGGCCAACGAGCGGAGAGCAACGACAGCAATACACTCAAAATTCTGAGTCTTCCAGGGTGCCATAACTCCGCCATCCCAGCCTCCGTGCAGCAATGAATATCGACGAACATAGTGCGAGTGTCCAATGTGGTGTGTACAAACTGATCGTCATCGTTTGCTTCTCCGAGTCCCGTCAATGTCCCGTTAGCTTCCACAGCCTCCATAGAGAACAAGGTTTCACTGCTTGTGAAATCTGAGTCCCATGTAGACACACGTCGAGGAGCGATGTTTGAGGAATGGGAGCGTAGTCGGAAGAAAATTGGGTACAAAAAGAAGGTGAAGGGGCAGGTCATGTGGAACGGAAGGTCTCCATCAGGCGGGAGACGCTGAGTTAAAACTGTACCTATACGGAAGTCGGAGGAGGATGTGAAGACCATCCCTTCAGTTTCCAGTTCCACTGAGAATGGTCCCTCGACTCCGGGAACATCGGCGCACATAACGCGTGCAAAAGTACGTCCTACCCTCACATTCATAGCAACCCGCGGAACCGGTGAGACGACCGTTGGCAAGAGGGATTCCGACTCCCCACGTGGTATATTATTGGGAGAGTTGAGCTCCGAGATTAGATTGAGCAGCATCTCATGACGATCCGCAAATGATACAGAAACGATTTGGACCTCAAGGAGTAGAGATGGTGGACTCGCACCACAAGTCCAAGAATCGGCAGATAGCATTGACGGCCAATCTGATAGCGTGGCATCGACGGAGGTGGAATCAACAGATAAAATGGGAGGGTTAGATTGTGAGACTCCACTTGGCCTATGTACGGAAACGCCATGGACTTTGAAGTGAAACAAGAACGCTCGCAACATGGTTGGCAATCCATTTCCTAGCCAAGTACGATGAGCGAGGTTCACCGTTGCATTGCTGGGTTCGCAAGAGCAAGTCACCGCCTTGAGAACGATGTTGTACTTGTGGCAACCAATTTTTTGTGATACTGTCACGGAATCTAGATCAAGACGGACAGCCGCAACAAATTCAAGAGGCTTGAATGTCCCCCAGTTAGCACATACGTTGTCATGAATACTGCAGTATGCACCTTTACATTATGCTTCCTCCGTTTTGCCACGATTTGAACACGGAGATCTGAAGTCACGGAAGACTTTTAACAGTGTCAGCAAGCAACGAATGAGCTCCATGCATGTACTCACTGCACTAAAGGGGCTCTTCAACCAAGGAGATGCAGCGGTACTGGGAGAACTGGGAGACAGAGCCGGGATGTTCCTGGTCGCCATATTGAAGTGCGATAACCAACGCTGAAGATTGTCGGCATCCATGTATATGGCTCCAACCTTGACTTGATTGTGAATGCTGCACGGTTCAACGGAACCGTCCCTTGGGCTGAAGCGGGCCGAACCACTGACAAGTGACGGCTCTTGCGAGCGCAATACTGTCCCACTGTCGGATATACCTGAAGTTTCGGGTCAGCACCACCTGGATACACCATCTGCTTACATACCCATCTGTACTAAACCATCCGACGGGATGAAACCGTGAACCTGTTGAACCGCGAGGTCATACGAGATGGAACCCGTCATCTGTCCTAATGTGTCGTTCCAGGTGCGGGTCCAAGCACGTTGGAACCCGGTGGAAAGACGCGACTTCCAAGCACCCATGGCAAGGGCTCGGGCGCTCAACGCCTGGCTGCTTGAAGGAACATAATCTCCGACCGGACGAAGCTGCGGGCTCTGAGCAAAGGAAACATGACCTTTGAGCGTAACGTTCTGTACAATGAACTGGATTTGAGGGAAGCCAACGTATGAGACAACCGCTCGGTCAATATCCACTTGAATTGTTTCTGTAAGCCTTGGAATGAAACGAATGATTTGCTGGAGCGTAGCAGTAACGACGAGGCGAAGAACAGGCCGAACCGCGGGATCAAATACGACGTACAAGCCAGATATCACGGACCATAAGTAGAGTGCCAAGGGGGATGGTGAAAGGTCTGCAAGTGTGAGGCCGCGTCTGTGAGCTGGGCGGGGTGGGGGTGGACGAGGGGCCGGAGGAGGCTCGATCTCCAGAGTAAAGCCTTCAATCCTGAAGGATAGTCTCCTGGGTCCATCATCTGCGGAAGAGCGGTAGGAGTACACAAAACGATCGATTCGCCAGGTCCGGGTGCCTTTGCGAAAGTATAAACCACGAATGGAGCGCAAGCTGACGCTCCGGACTCGAATATGACTGGAGAAGCGCATAAGGACATATGGGGCGAGGTAAGCACGAGCGATATATGAGAAGAAGAGCGCGCCAAGAGGCCAGCAGGCAAGCAAGATCCAGGAGGACGTGCTTGTCGGCCATTGGAACAACAGCGCCAAGCTGAGAGCGAGACTGGCCAAGAGTAACCGCCAACGGGGTTCAACGGATGGCATTGCTGAAGGCGCGCGGCTCGTTCGCCACGGCCAGGAGTAAAGTAAGTTGAAGGAAGGAGTGATGGTGAATGTCAGTCAAGGCGCAAGTCACAAGATTTAGTTGCGCGTAACACACACGTGACGCGAACAGAACACGAGAACGTCATGTATAGCGCATATCATAGATTTACATGGCACATGTACACTCATTCCCGTAGAGTAAAAGGTCTCAGAACACCATCTGATGGGGGTACTGACCCTTGGTAAGACCGAAAGTAGCTTTCAGGTACTTGGCCAAGTTCGCCTGCTTCTGAACAGCCGTAATGACAACCTTGTCGATCTCCTTCTGGTCAGCTGATTTAGCTTCTGGGAAAGGCTCTTTTGGCTTGGGCTTGCCCTCTTCAAAGAATTCTGCCTCTGCAGAAGATGCGCCCTTCACGACGGGCTTGGAAAAGTACGCATCGTTGAGTTTGGGATCAACCTACCACGACGATCAGACCTGGATGTTGATGCGTTGCAGAAACACACACCTCGAAGCCTTCCAGGTCAACCCTCGTCGAAGTAGCAATGACATATGCTTGGTTCACCCTCCGTAGGGGGACACCATTGATCTTGTAGGGACCCGTCACCAACAGCAAACCGCTCTCCAACTGCTTCAAGAACACCACCCTCTTTCCCCTGAAACGGCCGGCAAGCACGATAAGGACGGACCCTGGAGCGATAGATGGGCGGAGCTTGGTAGGTTTAGGCGATTTGCGGCTTTTCTTTGGTTGACGAACGTCTTCTGCGGGATAGTAGCGAGGTGCCTTTGACGTGGGCACGAGACGAGTGCTGCCGTTCTTGTCGCCGCCAACCTGAACCTCTTTGGTTGCAGGGGCTTCTGGATCAGTATTTTTGAGACCCTTCAAACTACGGCGAGCAACGGCCTGCGGAGCCCGCGCGGAAATTCCGGGTGCGAGTTGTTTGCTGCGGGCCATCTGGAGACACGGGTGTCAGTAGGGGTAGCGTCGCTACATCCAAAGTGCCAACGAGACATCCAACGGAGATGATCCTAACACCAGACGAAGTGCGGTGCACAAGCATGTCGACTTGTGTGTAACTCGCTGGCACGGACGAAATCGCACTTACTGGTCGTTAGTCTTGAGGATTTTGTTGTCGAGGACGTCGATCGCCACGATGAGGGTATACAGCGATGAGTTGGGGGTGTCGGAGTTCAATCTGTGGGAACTACATTCTCAATATATCCGCGTACATGTTGACACCGATCATATACCTCGGATACCCACCTCGCAGTCATGTCTGTGGACGGATCTTTGGAAGGTATGAAAACATACGCATCCCTCAAATACGCATCTTGAAATCACTCAAAGATCACCGCATGATCATCTGGTTCGACATCGACAACACCCTCTATTCTGCTAGTACCATGATATCGCACGCGATGGGCGAGCGGATCCATGGTATGTTCGCTTACGATAGATAAGGACTAGTCATTAAGGCATCTTCTGTAGCATATTTCGTATCCCTGGGTCTCGATGAAGATGAAGCATCAGAACTGCATCACAAGTACTACAAGCAATATGGATTGGCTCTACGCGGCCTCACCCGACATCACAGTATAGGTAAATTCATCAAGTACTCGTATTCGACTCGCGACGACGGACTTCCTGTTGTTCAGACCCTCTTGATTTCGATCAGAAATGTGATGGCACTCTCCCTTTGGAGGAATGTATCAAGCCGGACCCTAAGCTAAGGAAACTATTCGAAGACCTGGACAGGACAAAGGTGCGCGTTTGGGCCCTGACAAATGCATATAAGAACGTATGTCCTGAAACTGAGAGTTGGAACCAGTCCTAACAAACACACCAGCATGCCAATCGAGTACTCAAGATCTTGAATCTCCAAGATCAGATTGAAGGACTCGTCTACTGCGATTACGAACAACCAAACTTCACTTGCAAGCCAGAGCCAGAGTACTTTCACAATGTAAGAATTCGTCCCTGCTACACCTCGGCTTCGAAACTGACCCTCTGTTACCGTTTCGATAGGCTATGAGAATCGCTAACATTTCTGATGCCTCGAAATGCTTATTCATAGACGACAGTAAATTAAATGTGATTGCTGCAAGAAAGCTGGGGTGGGGCCGATGTGCACATTTCCACGAAACAGGATTAGATGTCGTGGAAGGCGGGAGGCAGAAGACATTAGATGGCGAATCAGTTGCAGATGTTGAAGGGATCGCAGTGGTCAACGATTTAGGAGAGCTTAGAACGATGTGGCCAGACATTTTTATCAGCTGACAATACGTGGATGTGATAGCATATCCAGACGCAACTCTGTACACTGGAAGGCATGATGGAGATAGACGGTTGTGTCGTCAAAATATCATGACAGCCACAACCTGAGAAGCTTCGTTCACCTCCAATATCACACCATCGTAACCGTGTAGTCCTGCGCGAATGTGTTAATAAGCCCTTAAGAACAAGTGGCTGAACTTACTTGATGTTGGGCTCGGCAACGTAATGTTATCCTCGTATTCAGTACGATCATGCACCATCGAAGGAGGGGGATCCCTCGGGCTGAGAAAGTGACTGATCGCTTCAAACTAGAACACTTGAATATGCTGGAAGATAAGAGATTAAATCCCTTACTTTGTCTGTGAAACGCATCCTTGGAGGTGAATCTAATCAAGTTATTGAATTATTGGCTGAACGGGTGTAAGACGTCACTGACCATCCTCATCATCCTCTGGTTTTCCCTCTAGTTCCCATGGACAGCGTTTATATTGTTGGAATAAGGGGGAGCCCGGCTTAGAACGACCTTTCAATTTAAGTAAACAATTACGAAGCTTGTTGCTCACCACGTTGGAGTGTAGTATGATCTTGCGTACCAAGTGTGTCTGACCGGAGATCAGGAAGTCGATACCATGACTAAAATAATTATAAAAGTCTGATGACCATGAGGAGAGATCATCCAACAGGAACACATGACTTACAATCTGTGCTCTGGCTCTCCTCCTCTAGTTGCGGACTGGGAGAGTGAATTGCCATGCGCTCGTCATCTTTATAATATATTCTTGACGGTGTCCCCAAATCAATGTTGAGATCCTGTGCAGTTGTTTCACCTAGGCGGATGTGAAGAGATGAGGTTGAGGGACCAGAAGGGCCATAGAAATGAAGGACGACCCCATTGTTGACCTGTGAATGCTGGATAGAAAGGACAAGATCATGCAGGCGTGATGCACTCTTACTTTGACAATAGCCTGCGAAATATCCCCATACATCGCTGGACAAAGTGTAACCTCGTCGAGAGGATCACGCCCCGCGTCCTGTGCATCCTTTTGCGTGACAATGATACGTTTGACCTCTTTTGATCTATTATCTGCGATTGCATGCGACGAGCTGCCTCTGAGGCCTTCACTGACAGTATCATCGTCAAAGCTGAACCAGACACCAGGATACCTCAGCTCGTCTCCTGGGTATGTTGGACCAAAAGTCCGGCTAATCTTGATCTTGACCAGCGGTTCCTCGCCGGAACAGATGATGGAATCTTTGTATCGGAGTGATACTGAGGGATGAGGATCTCTTGGCTTTCTCAAGCAAATCGTGTGCAGTCGCTGATGATAAGCAGAGAAGAGAAGGTCAAAGTATGGACGCAGATGGAGTATCACTGGGGTTGTAGACGTATTCTCCAAATCGAATTTGACCTCTACTTGAGGGAACAGATGCTGGAGTGTTCGAAGGGCGGACATGACTGACCACAGAGATGAACCTAGGGGTACTCCGTCAGGTAGAGCTGCAGGCTTGGAAAGAAAACAACCACAGACCTAGTTCAAACATCCCTATCCCCGAACCCGGTCTTATGTCGAATTCCAGAGTCGAAAACATGATCGACCGCGTCTGGTTCTGATCGAGTGCCTGCAGTACTACTACGCAGCGTGTTGAGTCAGGTGACTCCATACGTATCTTCCTGTTATTCTAGTACATACACACTTTTATCCTACTGTCCTGCTGTTACAACCTAACGAGTGAGCATGAACTCGAGGGATGCAAGTGTGATCTTGACTTCTCTTCAATTTTCGCCGTAGTGTTGCCAATAGAAGGGGTTTGCTCTGCGATAACGATTTACCGGATTTTTCGGTGTTCCATGGATTGTTGGCAGATTGCCCGCGACCTCATCGACATCCTTCACCACGCTTGACATTAACATGGCTGATGCGCGCCAGCGGATTATAATCAAGGTTCGATGCGCCTTTATACACCTTTGAACATTCCAACCAGCTTTTCCAGGTCTTTCGCAAGTACAGTCACTCGCTTGGACCCGAGGCATTACAATTCTTGGAGGAGGTCCTCGACCGTCACGAAATCGCGGACGAAGAAATCGAGTTTTCCATCGAAACAATTGCCAGAGAGTATAATAAACAAGATGGTGAGGTATCCGGCTGTCGTGTACACCGGTTTCCTGAATATCTTGCGCAGACGCCGCCATGAAGGTTTCTCTATCTATCCTCCAGAGAGTATACGAAGCATTTCAAGACCAAGGATCTGGTGATCGTGCTGAAACCGAACTTCTCGATCCTGAAAGTCATCTGTATGTAATCGATGCTTTCGAAATGCCAGCTTGGAACTGGTCGCACGAGCGGGGGACTTTCGAGAGGTATGCCTCGCATCGAGCTCCCTTTCCATCACACTGAAGTCCGAAGATCCTTAATACCACCAACGATGTCTGGCACAGCAGAGTCACGCATAGCTTCCACGCGCAACAGGCTTCATATCATTAAGCAGAGTATACTACGCAACGAACATTTTTCACCTTCCACCCTACCCTCTCGTGATCGAGAGCATCTCGTGACGGTATGATCACTGCAACGATATCAGGCGAGATACGTTCCCATGAATCTTGAGACAGTTGAAATCGACAAAACAGCTTCTTGGCAGAGCTGGAGAACGATTCCTGCTCCTTGGCATGCTCGCACATAACATGGAAGGGAAGCTTTGTCTCGAGGATGCTGATGGGACCGTCCTGCTAGACGTATCTAAGTTGGTAGGTTTCTGATATTAATGTGTCACTTGACGTATTCACCTTGATTAAGGACGACCCGGGCGAGGGACTGTACACTGAAGGCTGTATTGCTCTCGTGGAAGGCGAGTATACTGAAGAAGGCACCTTGGAGGTGATTGCTCTGGGTCAACCGCCTTGCGAAGATCGCGAGACTGCTCGGTGAGTCCTTTCCGACAGGACGTGGAAAAGACATTTACTGCTGTAGATCGATATATGGTCACATAGATTTTCTCGGGAAGGGTTCAACAACCCTGCTGGAAGACGTACGTTGCATTTCGTCGTCGCAACTCATGGCTAATCTGCATCCAGTCAAACTATGCCCGCCGTGTTCGGGAGGAGCTCTCAGATACCTACTTCTTTTTCTTGTCTGATGTCTGGCTGGACAACCCCCAGACTTTCATCGGGCTCCAAAAAATGTTCGACAACTGCATTGAGAACAGCTTTATACCTAAAGTTATTGTCATGTGCGGGAATTTCACCAGTCGATCCATTATGCAAGGGAGTGGGCAGGATATTCAGCGATATCATGGTATGTCGGAATTTACTGGAAAGTGCATCAAGGGCTGAAGCCACTACACAGAAAACTTTGATTCCCTCGGTCAACTGATTGCCTCATATCCTCAGATCACTCGAACAACTCGCTTTGTCTTTGTTCCTGGTCCGCTTGATCTGACGAGCAATGTAACTCTGCCACGGAAGCCGATTCTTTCATCTTTCACGGCTCAACTTAGGGCCAAAGTCCCGAAGATACACTTTGCAACTAATCCTTGTCGCTTGAAATTCTTTGCGCAGGAGATTGTGATTTTCCGCGAGGATACCATGGCGAGGATGTTGCGAAATACAGTAGAAGTCAAGCCAAATGTCATGGGAGAAGATCTGAGAAGATATGTATGCGGTGTTATCTGATCTTTTCTCGGTCTATACTGAGCAGACATTCCGTAGCTTGTACAAACAATTTTGGACCAGAGTCATCTGACACCGTTGACGTCTCAGATCCAACCAACTTTGTGTGATTATGATCATGCTCTGCGTCTGTATCCACTACCGACAGCTGTAAGACGCTGTTCACTATTCAGGCTGCTTGGTGTTGAACGGCATTTCTTCTCAAGGTCGTCCTCGCCGACAGATACGAAAAGTACAAGTTGACCTATTCCGGTTGCCATGTATTCAATCCTGGGAGCTTCCTCGCAAAGTCACTTGCGTTTTCGACCTACTGTCCGGCAGAGACTAGCTCAGAAGAAGGTGTCATTGATATGGATGCGGAGGACTGACGAGCGCGACGATCGTGTACTTGTAGTACGGTAACATTCTGTTACATAAATGACCTCTGCCTCCGCCTGAAGAGTCATTTGATGTTGGCACGCCATGCTCCTCGTTCCGGCTCCATCCTCCGCAAAGCATACTACCAGCAACCTCAGCTGATTCTCTCCCGGAACCAGTCTCGGAGGACCTTTGTCAGTTTAGACGTTCTCAAAGATGGTTTCCTAGACCTTGCAATCGCCCTGCCGATTCCTCCGTCATGGCCTGCGTATTCCACGACAATTATCCTTTGCACGGTGCTTACTCGACTTGCATTCACCGTTCCGTTCTCAGTATGGGTGAATGCTCATTCCTTGCACTCCGTCTAAATATTCCGCTGATGTAGTGCAGTCCAAGCGCAGACAGTGGAGGGCGGAAGAACAAGTTTTACCTCGTCTGCAATCAGAGGGTCCCGTGATTGCGAAGAGAGTACTCGAAGATATGCGGAAGGAAAAAGTACGAGGCACGAAGGAGGGACTGCAAACGGTCCACCGTACCAGAATGAAGGCAGCCGTATGGTCCTACGACTTTGTTTCATAGACGCGGACTGAACGTGTTTCGTCAGGTTGCAGCACGCCAGAAAGAATTGTTCGCAGAATACCGTTGTCAACCTACAACGACGATAGCCATACCGCTCCTCACTCAGTTGCCCGTTTTCGTTGGCTGCTCTGTCGTGCTTGCGCACGTTTCGCAGCACCCTACACCGTTTGACTCCGAATCCTTCCTTACTCTATCCACGCTTGTACATCCCGACCCAACCGCAACCTTACCGATCGCACTTGGATTCGTTACGTTGGCAAATGTGGAAAGCTCAAGGTGGTTCATGACAGACCAGCAACGTGAACGCGAGGTTGAAGCGCAAAAGCGGAGGGAGGAGAGGATCGCAAAAGGAGAGAGGTTTATCGAACCACAAAAGATCATCAAAACCGCTCTCAGATTGATATCTGTTGGGAGAATCCTTGTTGCAACGATGGTTCCTGGGGTACAATTGCTCTCTTTCCGTTGTAGGTTTCCCTAGCTCATCAACGTTGCAGAGTGTTGTCTTGTACTGGGTCACATCAGCTACCTTTGGACTTGTGCAGACCTGGTTATTCGACTACTGGGAGTTGCGAAGAAAGAGAAGATTGTCAGCGTTAGCTTCCTCTTCTTCCGCGCCGCATGCACTTTCGTCGTCTTCGCTAGTGGCCCCACCTAGCTCTCCTGTGGTCAACCAACGGCGCAAAAAATAGTTCCTTGGTGAGTGCCTGTTTTTTAAGCGAGTTATGACGACAAAAAATGGTTCGAGGGCACCCTCTCCTTGACGAGCAAGTGGTGCACGATGAACACTTCTTGATCTAATCTGATTCCATCTATTCCGCCCGGTTGAGACTCTTGTGTTGATTAAAATGCTTTCCTTTGATACAGTGGACGGCTTTCGCAAGACTCACACACCGCCCGTGTCTGGTTGGTTAACATAGTAGATACCAGACGGACGATGGCTTGCGGAGTGGACACCAGTCAATGTAGATACGTAGATGCTAGTCTCTAATACTACCATTCCCGTATGTACAGCCACTCACCTGCGGACTTCATGATCAACTACATCTTGCTTGTGTCACGACAAGGCTCGTCTCATTTTCGCGGCAGAGTCAACGAGTAACATCTCACATTGAAACCTCTGGTTAGGGAAAGTACGCCTTGCGAAATGGTTTACAACAATGGCTCCGAAAGCCAAGGTCAAGATCGTCAAGGACGTTACCCAGTTAGTGCTCGCTCGACGCACACGCATGTGTAACTTTTTAGAGTACAAGGGTGAGTGATGCCTTTCACGCTGGGACGGGAAGTGGGCGTGGGTGTGTAACGCCGTTTCGCAGACACGAAAGTCGTCTACCGGAGATATGCCTCGTTGTTCTTCGTCTGCGGGATCGGCTCGGGCGACAATGAACTCATCACACTAGAGATCATTCACCGTTATGTGGAGGTCTTGGACAGATATTTTGGAAACGTGCGTCATCTCCTTCCGTTCGTACGCGTTTGAAAACCCCACTGTGCGACTGCGACAGGTGTGCGAGTTGGACCTGTGAGTTGGAACGTTCAACGGGTTTGTAGGATGTTTAGCGACGATCCTTGTAGCATATTCAACTTCCAAAAGGCGTATGCCGTAGGTGCTGTTTCGTGCATACCGCACAGGCGGACTTACACGTCTTATAGATCCTGGACGAGCTTATCATAGCTGGAGAGATGCAAGAGTCCTCGAAGAAATCAGTTCTACGTGTGGTTTGTTCGCAGTACCAGCTTACAATCTCTGCTACTTACCATCTCTCTACAGGTCACACAGTCGGACAGCGTAGAGGAGCAGGAGGGCAGTGATGATATTATGGGGCGTTTGGCAGCACGCAGCGGTTAGATGCCTTTTCCCTGCATCCATTTGTATTTTTGTGAACATGTCTTATCAAGGGCCACTAATTCGTTAAAAACCCGATGTTCATCGTACGGACGAGCACCAACGCATGGCTGTAAGCTTCGACACAGTGCACCTGGCAGTGGCTGATGTAGTCCAAACGACAATCAAGATACAATAGTATGATGCAGGATATAGCATGCTTGATGGATACAAACAGGTTACGAATCTGGTGTTGTAGTCTTTTTGTTTGGTTTATTTAGAATATGCCATCGTACAAGGTCGAGAGTCGCGACAGAGTCTTCTACTGAAGAATGGCCAGTTGACCCACCTCCAGTCTGGATCGAGATCCCGAGGTGTTCCTTTGCGCTAATAGATCATGGTTAGTGAATGCTAGGAACGCGAGTACGAGATGGCACGGACAGATCCCTCAAAGATCGCCTATATGGCGGTCCAGCCCGGTGAGGAAAAAGTATTGCAGTATCAATACATTGATGGTGTACCATGCGCAACGTCTTGAGGTCGTTCTCTAGAGCATGCCCAATAATGATCGTCTCGGAATTAATGAATGCATCGAGCGATTGTCGTATTGAAGAAAGCGTCAATGACGCCTTTCGATGTTCTTCCTTGGTGATGCCCGAGAATCGGGTGTTGTAGTCTCTGAAAAGACATGAGGCCAGAAAGGACACGTTGCAGAGCTGGATACTGACATGACCTCGACGCCATCATCCATCCGAACTAGTTCGTCGAAAACCTCGGTCCCAGCACCGTCAACGACTGAGACTCTGGCCACACGCATACCGCCTGTGGTGTAAATCATCTCACAGTCTAGGGCAACGACATCAAAGGCTGTGTCAGCAGAATTATCAGCGTCGCGAGATTTTGGGGGTCGTGTGAGCGAAAAAGGATGACGGAGATGAAGATTGATCGGGTCGGATTCATAAAAGACGTGGGATCCCCTTGAACAACCGTCCTCGCTTGTGGTCTTTGAACAACACGAATATATGCGCAGTTTCTCACCTTAGAAGACAGGTTCAGAGACGGGCGGCGGCAGGGTGAGCAAGTGGGACGCACCGTTGATAGTTTTGCTGAAGGGTTTTCCCCAATGGTAAGTGCACTCATCGTTGGTGGGGGTGTTGGCAACCATATAAGGCTGTCCACAACGCTCACACTTTACGATTTGACCGACTGCGTGGGGCTTTGAACCGCCGTCACCATTGGGTATTTCGGTGATGTAATGCCACTGCTGCATGACGTCTGTAGTCATGGAAAGGTGGGCGAGAATGGAGCAGGTGAGGCGAAGTGTGTCGAGTTTCTTCCGTGCTTCTGCGCGCGCTGTGATGTCCTCGTCGGTGCCGACAGACGGGTGGGATATGGAAGTGGGGATGGGGCGTTTCTTTAGGGAAGCGATCGAGTTTATGACTGCCTGTGGTCGGATGAGACAAATAGGATGGAAGGGGGGTCGTAAATGCGCACGTTGCGATAAGTGAGTTTTGTCGAGTTCTTGTATACCTGTTCTTCCTGACGGAGGGCATGCTCGGAGGCGAGGGATGGGTTTGAAGGCAGGAGGTTTTCGTAGAGGACGACAAAGTGATCATAGATGCTCTTGAGCATGGCCTGTGGGGAGGTTCACGGAAGGATCAGATGAAGGAGGTGCGATCGCGAACCTGGCGGACAGGGAGGGCGACCTGTGACTGCACGGCATTGACTCTGAGGACGGGTGCACCGGACTATGGGAGGTGGTGTGAGAGGATGGAAAAGAGAAAAAGGGAGAGACGTACGGAAGACTGGGAGAGGGCAGGAACAGGGACTGGCTTTGGTGCGGATGCAGTTCTGATACGCTGTGGAGGGGGCTCTGAGGAAGAGGAGGAGGAAGAGGCGGTGAGTTCAAACGGTCTCTTCTTTGAGGGTGCGGGGTCGGGTGTGGCGATGAGGGGGATGGGTGGGGTCGTATCGTGTGCGTGCGAGAATGGACAAAAGGTGCAGCTGTTCTTGCGGGGACACGGCACGACCTGGAAGAGACCCAGCGTCGAAAACATGACGAGACGATGATACTAAAAATGGTAATCGAACCTGAGGAGGATCGTCATAGCCATAACCACGTCGACCTCCTCATCGCGTCGGACCGACGAGTACGTCCACTTTCTCGCCGAGACTGCAGTTGACAGCGCTAAAAATTTTGAAAAAAAAAGGACACTCTCAAACCAACGTCTTACCTCACCTCCATCCGTGTCACCCTCCTATCCTATCCTCATGACCCTCCCCAAACCAGGCTTGTGGTCTGACCTCAAGTCCTCGAGATGGGTCGTAAATCCAGGTATTTTCATCTCCACCTCTTCCCGTCCCTTTGCACTCACACACCCTCAGCTTCCTCATTCAAGCTCCTCCTCATACCCCTCGTTCTCTACATAAACTGGGAGGTCCTTGCCCCCTTCGTCGCACAGGGCCTCCAAAACCCGTTCAGGCCCTTTTTCTTCATCTCCTACCCCATCTCCTCCTCCCCTGACTCCGACCCTCGCTATAGAAAGGGTTACCTCGATCTCGTGTTCCTGGCCTACCACATCGTGTTTTTCTCATTCGTCCGCCAGATCATCACCATCAACATCTGTCATCCCATAGCCCGCTATTTCGGTTTAAAAACCCGCGCAAAATGTGATAGGTTTGGTGAACAAGGTTATGCTGTTATTTATTTTGCCATCATGGGTGCTTGGGGCTATGTCAGTATCACATATTCTCTCCTCCGACTCTCCTCCTCACTCTCCTACCTAGCACATCATGTCCCAGTTGCCAACATACTGGTACAAGACCGAGCACTTCTGGCGAGGTCACTCGTATTCTTTCCCCCCTCCTTTTATATGCTGACACCCTCCTCTCCGTAGGCTATCCTCACTGGGATATGCTACCTGGCTTAAAGCAATACTATCTCGTTCATTCCGCTTACTGGTGCCAACAGCTCATTGTACTGCTTCTCCGTCTCGAAAAACCACGCAAGGACCACAACGAACTTGTTGCTCACCACTTTGTCACTCTCTGGCTCGTTGGGTATCTACCCCGTCTCTTTTGACACCAACACCAACACTCACTCACCTTGCTCCACAGATGGAGCTATCTTGTCAACATGACCCTCATCGGTAACGCCGTATACATGAGTATGGATATTCCGGACGTCTTTCTGGCCGTCAGTATCTTCCTATCTCGTACATTCGTTTCTTCTCACTACCCGCGACAGATATCCAAAATCCTGAACTACTTGCAACTCACCCACGCAAAACTGGTCGCTTTCATAGTATTCCTTTGCATCTGGACGTCAGTCATGCCCCTTCCCCTTGTTCGATTTTAATGGTTATCAATGTGTTTGCGACAGATACTTCCGGCACTATCTAAACATTGTCATGCTCTGGTCGGTGTGGTACCAATTTGACTTGGTTCCGTGGGTACCATCTCTATCTTGACCTCACATCTCTGACTTGTAACAGTGAGGCAAACCGAGTATGGGCACCAGAGACAGGAGCTTGGCTTGTCTGGTGGATGAAGTATCAGATCTTCACTCCTCTTCTACTGCTCCAGATTCTCAATCTATTCTGGTACTACTTTATCTTACGTATTGCTCTGAGGTCTGTCACATCGCTCCTGTTATACGACACTCCTAATGTACGACTTATAGATCCCTGAAGCCCTCTACTATGACGGACGACAGATCAGACGACGAGGATGACGGCGAGGATGACGGCGATGCTAACGGTCACATCGACCATGAAAAGGATGATTGAGCATGTTGTCTTACGAATAGCCACGAGCAGTAATCTCAACGCTACGATTTCTTCCTTCGTATACCAACATTACATCATACTATAGAGACAAACAGATATTGGATGAGTAGCGGAATGCTCACTCCCCCTCGTCAGGGTTATTGTCTGGAATGGCCGACTGGGCCGTGTCGACGATAGGTCCACATATACCTTCTTGATCGGAAAAGTCTTCGTCCTCTTCCCAAGCATCAAAATTCACCTTGACACCCGTGCCAGTCTGTGGTGTTCCAGTGTTGTTGCTTGTGCGACTGGGCCAGCGTTTCTCCCGCTGCATGTCAATGGGATCCCCAGAAGCCATGGATTGCAGTGCCGACATTGTGTACTGTCAACATGTCAGCCATGTTCCGCATAGAAGGACACCAACGTACATGCGCATCGTTGCCTGCGTTGTGGAGATGTGTCGTACTAATCTGAAGATGTCTACAAACGCGCTCCAACGATCTGCGGTCGCCGCCCGCTTCACCCTCGAGGGCAGCAAAGAGGTCCGAGGTATCGATGACGAAGATGCCGTCCTGCGGGGGTGCATCTGGGAGCATGAATGCCATGTTGGACAACACCACGTCCACGTCCTTTGACTTGAGGTACCTGTCGCTTAGGTTGGACTCACGTGCGCGAGAGAGATGAGGAAGGCGCGTACTTGATATCCTGGTTATTGTCGTGGAAAATCAGAAAGAGCGGACCACACGATTGCAGATCTGCGACGAGCGTCTGGATGCGGTTCTTGAACGTCGCCTTGCTGACCTGCTCGCTCGTACCAAACGCAAAGAACTAGTCGTGGGTTCATGAGGGATGTACGCAGACAAACGAAAAGCCGCGCACCTGTCTGTGATTCGGGACAAACGTATTGCTATAATACATGTGTTCCCTGACGATGAGATGCCCTTGTTGTTCGATAGGCTCATCGCCCTCCCAGTGGACGGTGCTCCACCCAAATTCGGTGAGGAGGGTATGATCCCTGTCCCACGCCTCAAAGTCGAGGGCACACCACACACCGCGTTTCTGAGACCAAAAGGAGCGCACACGCTCGAATATGTCGCGGCGTGCATTGAGGGTCGGATCGACGCCCTTGAGACGCTTGTTGTTTTTCTCGATTTGCTGTGGGACGATATCAGAGAGGATGCGCGATGGACAAGCGAGAAGCGACTCACCTTGAGAGCCTTTCGAAGGTCCTCTTTAGTGCTAAAGTGGACGGGGGATACGTGCCTGAGGCTGGACTCGGTGAGGAGACAGTCGGAGTAGGGTAGGGGGATGGGGTGCTTGGTGAGCTGCATGGCGTGCAGCCAGTATCTTATGTACTCGACCTGAGCGGAGGAGAAGAGGAGACGAGTCTCAAAGTTTTGGAGGGTACCCATGTAGAGTTCGACGCCCTCGACGCCATCCTTGTGTAGGGGGTGGTCTGGGTGTACGAGGGCATCCTGGGAGAGGACGGCCTTGAGAGGGCTGCGATCGAGTGGATCAGGGAGTGCCTGATGCCTGGAGGGTTCTGTGAGTGATGATGGGGACGACGGTGAGGAGGAGATGAACGTACCATTCGAAGAAAATGTCTGTGTAGCGGTAGTAGCCAGTGATCACAGGCGAGACCATATCAAGTACCGAAAAGGAAACCAACCCATCCGCGTTCACCACCATCATCAATAATGGCTCAGACCGTGCAGAAACGAAAACGCCCCCAGCCAGGCGACGACGACGACGGTCGCAACGCGTCCTCTTCCAAACCAAAACGCTCCAAACCAAACACCGCACGCAAGAGCACAGGCGGTGGCCCTCCCGTCGCGTCGTCCTCCCGCGACAAACTCCCCCGTGAGCAGCGTACACGATCCGACCACGCGTCATCTGACCCGTTCCAGGCCAATCAGACGCCGACGAGCAACCTGGCCAACGCAAGAAGCGCCGCTACCGTCCCGGCACACTTGCACTCCGCGAGATCCGCAAGTATCAACGCAGTACGGATCTTCTCCTGCGCAAGCTCCCGTTCTCTCGCGTCGTACGCTGCCACTCCCTTTCTATCTCTCTCCTCGCGCTGACCACCTTGCAGGTTCGCGAAATCGCTCTAGATATGATGACCGACACCAACTATCAATTGGGGGAGACCGCCTTGCGTTGGCAAAGCTCGGCCATATTGGCCTTGCAGGAGGCAACTGAGGCTTTCCTCGTTCATCTTTTCGAGGACGCGTATGTAACTTTACTCGCTCTCTCCTTCCCTTCTCCCCTGAGATGCTTTAGGAACCTCTGCGCTATACACGCCAAACGCGTCACAATCATGCAGCGTGATATTCAACTTGCCCGAAGGATACGTGGGCCGTGGGGCGGCCTTGGTTAACTTTCTTGCCTCGCAATCCAACAGTCTTTTGTCACAGTCCCAACACCACAAGAATGCATTGTACATTGTAGTTATAGATCTGAGCGAGACAACTACGTAAGTGTATCGACGAGCAAAGCACAAAACCCTTTATTTAAATATGCTAGAAGGGAAAAAAAACATCATGCCATGAGCATGGACATCAGTCCAACACGACCGCAAAATACAGGGTGTACCAGTGTTGCTGAAACCCGACAGTCTCAAATCGTCCAGGTAATGATTGAAAAGAAAGAAAATTCTTGTGTCAACTCGGGAAAAATTAGGTTAGGATATATCCATAGTAGTGTGCGTTGACGTCGTACGTGATGACCTTAGGTATGACTATGAGGACGTTGAGAATGGTTCCAAGGGTGAGGGTATCAAATGAGTGTGTCCGATCCACTGCAACAGTGGAGATGTAGCAGTGTATGAAGATGTTTGACATAAAGCGCAAGAGAAATCTTCTATGATGCATCAGCCCGTCGACGTGGGTGTGCAGGTGCCCCTGGTGAATAAACGCCAGATAAAGGTCTTAGCGACGACGATCTCTTTGTTAGGGTCTGGGCGGGTGGAACCCAACTCGACCGCTGCGGACTATTCTGCGACGGACGCTTAGAGCCAGACGTTTTGCTACTGTAGCTTCCCGTTCGGGAATCTCCCGGTGTCTTTGCCATCCGAACAGCATCGTCACTGGAACGTCTCTGATGCGACCCAACGGAATGTGGGCTCGAGTTACGACTGCGAGAATTGACCCCTTCAGAGCTGTAGTTTCTGGGAAGTGAAGTCGAGCTTTGTAGAGGGGATTGCTGCCCTGCTGACCCAGTATACGAACGAGGACGAGCACCGAACTGGTTCACCATAAATGGGGCATTTGGAGGAAGTAAAGGCATATCCATCCCATAAAATGAAACGCCGTTGACCATCGGAATAGCGGGCATTGAAGGAACTGGCGGAATCACAGGAGCCGGTAGGACATTCGTCCACGCATATGGGTTAAACGAAGCCCGGGGATCGTATGGCGGGTGGAGCAACATCCCTTTAGCTGGGTCCGAGACCACAGACATGCGTCTACTGGCACGTTTACCTTCCCGTCCCATGACGTCCTCCGATGATGCTGTATGAGCAGAGTAAATCGATGGCGGTCTCGAAAAGCTATGCTGACTTCCAGGCGTGGCTGGCACTGAGCTTGAAGGGGAACCCTCGTGAGTCGAGACGGGGGAGAAAACCAGTTCGGGTGCAAGCTTGTGAGCATTGCTTGACCTCCGAAGCGAAGCATGCATCGAGTCCCGAGATGCGGAGCGATCGCGGTCAGGAACCTGTGCAGACAATGCTGCCGACTGGAGCGGACGCCCGGCACGAGAGGCTTCGCGTCGCGCTCGCGTGGCTTGAAGTTCTTCGACATAACTACGCTCCCGTTCCTCTGCCTGTTTTCTCGCTAACTCTCTAGATCTTCGTAACTTTTCCATCTCTGTTCTTTCAGCTTCGCGACGAATACGTCCCTCCTCCTGGAGGACATGCGAAACAGTTGTCGGTTGCTGTGGTTTTGATGGTTCATTCAGGGAGATCAAAGGGCGTGAAGGAAGCTGTCGAGGAGCGACAACCCTCGACGCTCGATTTCCTTGCGGCGGAGCAGTTGCTCGACGATTTTCAGTGGAAACATGTGCTGCCCGTTCCCGACGCTCCCGCTCTTCTCGGAGGAATCGAGCCTTCTGTTCCTTGTTCTTCCGGATGCGAAGAACGTAGCCTAGGGGTATCTGATCATCCTTGCCGTCATCATCTGCAAACCGGACTCCTCGTTTTGGAACGGGATCGTTTGTGGCTGCAGATCCAGAGGTCGTCGTCTTGTTAGGTTGTTGCGCGGGCGACGGAGGCAAAGCTAGCGGGGCATTACTAAGCTGGGGGGAAGGAGACAGTTTGGCGGGTGGATCTTTGGACAGGTCGGATGGGGAAGAGAACGGCTCCAACTCCAAATATTTCATTTGAGTCGCAGGAGGATCAGGATCTACAGGCGGGAATCTGAGCATCCATAATGACGCTCGAAGGAATGTACCCACTCAAAGCCAAAGGTGGCAGGGAAAACTCCAATGCAGGATCAAACGCAATATCCGCTTCCGCTTCCGCCTCCACGAACTCATCACTCTCCAGCAGGGTTCCAGCCAATAGCTCGAGCGACTCGGAAAATTCCAACGCAGCCACCCCCATGTGGGACCCCGGAATGCGAGTGCGGATGATTTCGCCGGAATCCGAGCGAGTCCAGAGCTGAAGCCTATCCTCAAAGCAAGGACGCGAAACCCAATTCCTGAGAGTGCTACTGTGAAAATTCACAGAATCAGCCGATGGGAAAACATCGTCCTGGAAATTTCGATAGGTTTGTGGCTTCAAAGGGATCGACTTCGATGCGAGCGGAGCAATTGACCGTTCTGCGGAAGGAGAAAGACGGTCTAGACGGGTTAGGAGTGATTTTTTGTGCAGTTCAGACTCTAATGTTTCAGGGCGGCAGAGACGTTGGGAACTATGGCACGAGCGAGGGAAAGAGATGGCATCTGAGGACTGAAGTAGCGGGGGTGCAGTTGGCTCGTGGACAAGACTATTCATTATCAAAGTACGCGTGGTAGTACGTGCGGTGGCCATCTGTTGAGGAGAGTACAAAGGTACGGTGTGAATGGTGTCGAGGTTGGTGTCGGGATCATCAGACTGGAAGGATGCATCGTCCGTTTCGTTGGAACCGGACTTTGGAGGGTGGAGGACGTTTTGTGACGATTGCCAAGGGGGGGAATGGCGTCGCTCGGGACGATCGCTGACTGGAGCGTTCTTTCCCCCTAACCAAGACCTCCAACTGCCCTTCTTGCTTGGAGTGCGTGGGAGGCCGTCATCGTCGGGGGTGCGGAGGGTAGTTGAACCGCTGGATGAGGAGGAGGAGGAATTTGCAAGGTCGGTGGCGACGAGGGGGGGCAGGGATGGTGGGTCTACGGAGGAGAGGTGTTTTCTCGAGAGGGAGGGGAAGACCCTGATTTTCTTTTGGACGAGACGGGGCCGAGCATCGTCGTCGGCAGACGAGGGCGCATCGGGCTTGTCTGTGCGCCTGGAGGAGGCGACGAGGACGGAGGCCAGTCTGCGCATCTGGTGGTGGTGAGAAGAAAGGAGCGATGCAGTGGACTTTGCGGAAAGGTGTTTAGTGCATTACAAATGGGACTGACATGAGTCCGAACAGGTCTAGTTGGTGACGTGCAATGTGGTACGGCAGTTTCCTACCGAGTTAGCCGACAGCGACGACACAGCTTGAGACGACAACGAGGCCAAATTCTGCGGCGAGTCGTTGGCTCGCACCGACGTGTGATTCATAGATCCCTTTTCCATGACCCGAAACATATAACTCGGACATGTCCACCCGCAATGTGTGAGAGCCATGGATGCCCCCCGTCACCCACTCCTCGGTAGCCCTTAATCTCCCTCCTGGTCATCCCCCTGCCCCTTTTGTCCCTGTCGTCGGTCATGCCACCACCGCACCAGCCGCCGTTCGCACCGCTCTACCACCCCGCACACAAAGTCACAATCCGTCCCTGCCCATCGCGCTGACCTTTCAACGATCATTTTTAGATCTCCCGAAAGATTTCCCAGCACGTCTCTGGCATCATAGATCGTGTACTTTTCGCCCGGCTCAAGGACGTCCATGTCTCCGTCATTCATCTTTGTCAGTAAAAGTCCTCGTCCTGTCAGAGCCGGTCGTTCGCCTTGCATCCGATCTGCTGTCCCGCTCGCCAATGGAAAATAGGTATCAATAATGCGGTGGTCTGCTTTCGTGTGCCCATGTGCACTCAGTGTCACGTTCGTCCCAGACCGCGTGAGACCACCCACCGTCCCTTTCCGGATCTACCAAGACTTTTTGGCAGAAATCAAGATATTCATCCACGGCCACGTCATCCAGATCGCACACAGACCTGCACTATCGAGATTAATGCCACGACACAGACAATAGGCGTCATGACAAACAGAGACATCCGGGAGCCAAACCGATGCCTGTTGACGCGACTATCCACGTGATTGGCCTCTTTGATTGCCCCAAAAAATTCAGTCACGGCAGGGAATGCGCACGCGGCGTCATCCGAGCTTCTGGGGAGCCTAGAACAACATCAGTCTGTGAGGTGGTTATTATAAGCAACGTCCGTGCCTCGGTTTTCCGTCCATGCCGTACACGAGTTTGAGCACCACGATGGCTGTAGCGATCAGAGAAATCTCAGGGGGAACACTGTCATGCCTCTGGCCGTCCGCACTGCCAGACTGTGCAAGCGCTGATGAACCTTGGAGGGATAATCCTAGAGAAAGCATGCTTCCGACCCTCTTTGTTAGGACATACAGCATTGCTAACCAAAAATTTCATTCGGAAGTGGCCCATCTGCATTTAACGGGTAAGCGTACGAGTTCCACAAAAACATTCTTGCACCACACGCCAGAGGACAGGAGCAGTATTGAGTTCCGGGATGACGATGTCAAAAGTTTCATAAAATCGGCTAGCGAGACGAGACACAAGGCGGTGCAATGTCAAAGTTCTTGGCGCATACTATATATCGCATCAGTTAGTGTTGGCGTGACTGATGGACGTAAACTCATACATGAGGAGACAATGCCTGAACAGCATGTTTCGCGAGGTGGCGTGTAAGGGACGATGGAAAGGAGCGAACATAGTCGAGATATGGAAGCGAGCGTGATTCAACGGCACTGTGGAAGCGGTTCAGTACCGTCTCGTACACGATAATAAAGGAGAGGTTTCAACGTGGCTTACTTGATAAAGTCCATGTAAACGACTGGGAGGCGAATAGTCCAGCATGCAAGAACAAGCAATGCAATCGTGTTCTCAGGCCGATCCGCTCGGCTTACAAAAGTATTTTTGGACATGGTGTGCATGTCATTCCTAGCACGAGGTCCGTCACCCGAAGATCCATCGTCTGATGAACCGACTTCAGAGTTCTCCTCCAAGAGCACTGCAATTTCTGGGGCAAGCATGTCATCTTCTGTTGAAGGAAGGTTTCCGTCAGGAACCGCAGCAACGCTCTCCGATGAGCAAGTATCCCCCTCATGCCCGGGTCTCGATCGACCACGCCCCACGACATCAGGTTCACGTTGATACCCTTCCCGCTCTCGAATGTAATGGAAGGGTTCTGCGGGTGGTGGACTCGGAAGGAGATTAAGATGGAACACCCACAGATCCCTGCAGATTGTCTGATACGATGAATATGTTCATAATACTGGCGAGTCCCGAGAGCCAACACACCTCGAACTCGGGAGGGAGATTCCAAAGCGCTATCAATGCTGCTACTTGTTTTCGGAAGAGGAGTTGGAGACACTGATAGTAATGAAAACGGGCTCTGTCACCGTGATAGACTGGACCCCCGTGGTCAAGTATGTACTATGAATGGGTCGAGCATCACGTACGTTTCGGGTCCGCTCTACCCGCTCTCTCCTTCTTCTTTCGATTAGATTTGAGAGTGCGTTTGTTCATCATATGAGTGCCTACGTCATCCGCTTCCTCCGACTCATTGATGTAGTGCTACAATGTATTGGTAAAGCGGTCCAATGATAATCGACCCAGACCCGAAAGTACTCACCTGGAGAACATGACCCTCACTGCAGGTGACCAGGCCGACAGCATTCTTCCGCCATTGCCGAGACCCACATATCAGACATTTCTTACGAGGCGCCATGTTAATAAATGAGAAGGAGGAGATTTACGTGACCTTACAAACCGTGTGACAAGCGTCACGTCCGGAACATTTTTGCGTGTTCAAGCTTGAAGTTGGCGTACACTTTGTGATACCTTGATTCCGTGTTGCGACTAGTTAGTGGCTCATAGGACGACCAAATGAGGTTTTTACTCTTTGTCGCCTTGCTGGCGGCACTAGTGACAGCAGTGTTTGCGTGAGTCATGTTTTCATCTGGTTTCACCTGACTGAAGTGGCTCGCGCCAGGTGGACGAAAGTGAGTGAACTAGAAAGATGTATTGGCTGACAGTTGCTAATATACAGACATCCATCTCAGGAGGACCACGAGATTTTTGACATCGTTAGCGCCTTAGAAGCATCCGAAGGTGTGTTCATGATGTCAGACACTTGCCTCGGGGTTGAAACACGGTTGTTGTGTTATGCAGGCAAGGGAACGACATTTTACTCTTTGTTGGATGTCTCCCCGACGGCCACCCTCGCGGAGCTCAACAAAGCATACCGGAAGAAAAGCATACAACTCCAGTCAGACCTGTCCACTAGGGGATTCTACAGAATAGCTGATGGTATCATAGTCCTGATAAGAATCCTGGCATCAAAGGTATTCAAGAACGGTTTGCAAGACTGGGGATCATCGCCAATATACTGAGAAGTCCTGAGGGCCGCAAACGGTTCGTGTGGTTGATCCCTGATGTATAGCAGCTCAGCTAACGTTGGGTTCAAGGTATGACTTTTTTTACAAGAACGGCGTTCCGAAATGGAGAGGCACTGGATACTATTACTCGAGGTTCCGACCAGGGCTTGTGGTAAGTACAATAAATGTGTTGTACGGGTGGGTAGCTGGACAACAAGGTTTCAGACGGTGTTGGTGTTCTTGGTGATTTTGACAAGTGGGCTGCAGTATCTCGTCCAAAAGGTGAACTACAGACGGGATCTTGAAAAGGTACGCCAGACGATACATGACGCAAAGTTGGCGGCATGGGGACCAAAGATGGTTCCACTTGAGGGAAGGCGCAAGGTGGGTTGTCATGAAGGGTGTGGCGTTATTTAGGCACGGCATCAACTTTTTGCAGGTCAAATTGAGCCTGGGTGGTAGACCGCGGATAGACGAAGAGGGCAATATCGTGCCAGGGAAGATGGTTGACATGGTTGTGGATGGCAACGGAGTTTATCTTGTAAGTCGGCCGATACTACCAGGGGAGAGATGAAATGACGGATGTATGCGCTGTCAGTACGACGGGGTGGAAGTGCACTTGCTTGACGAGTCATCTACGACCCCTCCTGCCATTTCGAGGACGTGGTTTGTGTCCCTGGTGAGCGGCCTCGTGCGAAGGAAGGGGTCGGGTGAGGAAATAGAGGAAGAGAGCGACGAGGGGACTGAGTCCTGTGCAGTGGCGGCGGTCGGGGAGACGGGACGTGCACCTGTGAGCAAAACTGGCGGGCGGCGACGGAAGGCGGGACGGACCAAAGCAGGGAAATAGCCAGTAGTGATTATCAGGCAGATCAGATCAGATTATCATCAGTACTTGCTCGGCCGATAAGCGGCAGCCGGATGTTCCATACTTATCGGCCAATCACATTTCCCGTAAATAGCTGTCAACACACTGCATAGCTGGACCGGTTTAAAAGGGTGATTGCGCCCCCGAGCTTCATATCTCGTGCTTCTCTCCCAGATGTCTTCTTCTCCATACACCTACCGTAACGACCTTCTCGCCCCCTACCTCGCCCTTCCCCAGGGTGAAAATATCCAGGCAGAGTGTATGTTCCTTATACCTTTGATCGCACTCACTCACTCACTCAAATTCCTCTAGATGTCTGGATCGATGGTGATGGCGGTCTCCGCTCCAAGACCACCGTTGGTTCGTTCCCTTCACCCGCCACCTCTTTACTGACATCTCTCGCCAGACCGTCAGCAAGAAAGTCACCGACATTGGTCAACTCCGTGTCTGGGACTTTGATGGCTCCTCCACCAACCAGGCCCCCGGCAATGACTCTGATGTCTATCTCCGTCCGGCTGCGATCTTTAAGGACCCCTTCCGTGGTGGCAACAATATCCTTGTCCTTGCAGAGACCTACAACAACGACGGTACTCCGAACAGGACAAACTATCGCCACCATGCTGCAAAGGTTATGGAGCTCGCAAAGGATGCCAAACCCTGGTTCGGTTTAGAACAGGAGTATACTCTCTTCGACGCCGATGGTAGCACCCCTTTCGGCTGGCCAAAGGGTGGTTTCCCTGGTCCCCAGGGTCCCTATTATTGTGGTGCAGGTAAGTCACCCCCTGCGTCCCATTGGTCATTCTTCACCGTCCTTTTAGGCACTGGAAAGGTCTTTGCTCGTGATCTCATCGAGGCTCACTACCGTGCTTGTCTCTACTCTGGCGTGAATATCAGTGGGATCAATGCAGAGGTCATGCCTGCCCAGTGGGAATTCCAGGTTGGTCCCTGTGAAGGGATCGCCATGGGCGACCATCTTTGGATGGCACGTTACCTCCTCGTTCGGATCGCCGAGCAGTGGGGCGTCAAAGTATCCTTCCACCCCAAGCCCCTTGAGGGTGACTGGAACGGTGCTGGTTGCCACACCAACTACAGCACACTCGCTATGCGTGAACCAGGAGGAATGAAGTACATCGACGAGGCCGTCGAGAAGCTCTCGAAGCGTCACGATGAGCACATCGCCGTTTATGGTGAAGACAACGAACTTCGTCTCACAGGTCGTCACGAGACTGGTCACATTGGTGACTTCAGTTCCGGTGTCGCTAATCGTGGTGCTTCCATCCGGATCCCGAGACACGTGGCTGCACAGGGGTATGGTTACATGGAAGACCGTCGTCCCGCTTCCAACATTGGTATGTCACCTTTTCTACTTGACTTGTGTTCCTTGACTCACTCTTTTG
The DNA here is from genome assembly GCA_038093095.1 of Boletus insuetus. NCBI lineage: Eukaryota > Fungi > Basidiomycota > Agaricomycetes > Boletales > Boletaceae > Boletus > Boletus insuetus. The sequence continues at coordinate 35,123 of JBBPRQ010000039.1, read as the reverse complement.
TAAAAGACCCTTACCGTGTGACAAGCATTATCGTCGAGACCACCTGCCTGGACAAGTGAGGACTGCTGCCCGTCGTGAGAGATAATCGGTCAAAGGAGAAGCACAAAGCAACATCGTCACTATACCAATGCACAGATTCTATAATATTATTATTCTGTATGCTTGTCAAGAATACTAGTGCCGCAGTTGTGACCGGATGAGCAACGGATGAGTCACATCAAGGTGGATCGGCTTTTCTCCTCGACCCAGATGATGAACTGGTATGGACAAGAAGCTCACTCTGCCTGACTTTCTTAAGCTTCTGACGAGCAACAACGTTCCCATGCCAAAGGCGATGGTCGTAGCTAGTAAAGTGTTTGTCTCCCCCTTGACTTGACCGGAGTACCGTCCTCAACCCTGTCCAGGTTCAAGGAATACAATACATCTGCTCTTCTGGTCCAACTCGACGACGCCAAGCTGCAGGTGCTCGGCGTCAAGGACAAAGACCTTCGTAAGCTTGTCCTCGCCGCTGTTCGCAAGGCTGGGGTCTCTCGACCCACCCGAAAACCCCGGTCAGAGGGCGATAGCGATGCACAGCCGGTAGCAGGGCCGTCAAGCAGCAACTACCCCAGTACCGTGCAAACATTAGTATGTCCGCTTTTCCCATGCCCGATGAGTCTCAGAGTTGCTTGCCCCGCGTAGATCACACCAAAGAAACGCAAACGTGATGACGACTTGAACGAACTCCTGCCTGAGGCGCCGCCGGACGAAGCGTCGGCATATGGAAGCATGGATTTCAACGACGTCTTGGACGAGGAGGTTGGTGCTTTTGTTTTCTTGGGTATCGGTTCAGTCGTGACGCGTACTAACGCACATGATGAGGTGCTGAAAGTGAAGGGCACGGTGACCAACCGCGCACCGCTCATGACTACATGGGCAACCATCGTTGCGGAACGTCTCGGTTTTGAGAGGGAAGAAGCCTTGAGCATTGGTGGGTCACCTTGTCCATGGTTCGATCACCAACGAGACTCGTTTCTTTCGTCACTCAGGATCAGTATACACGGAGATGAACGCAGTCGCCAAGGGCGTCTCTCTTGGGATAGTAGACAGAAGCAGGCAGAAAGAGATGGATCCCATTTCGGGTGGGCAACAACCATACGTGGATTTGATGGGCAAACGGTGAGTTCGTTGTAGTATCCTGCAGTGTTAATGCCTCTACCTACCTCTCATTGACACCGCGACCACTACACAGAATGTACGTGTGCTTGGGTGGACCATTCTTCATGCAATCGTACTGACTGACATCTCCGGACAGACCACTTTACAAGACTCAACCCTCCAAGTGGAGGGCACTCGTCAGCGGCTCACCTGCAATTCCAAGCACCGCCTTCTCGTACATTTCCCGTGCCTTTCGACAGACTACCCCATATATAGTTGGCGCGCTGCGCCTTCTGGCAGCAAGTTATCCTCCCCAAGAGCTTAACAAGGTCGGGTTTTCCCTTTATGCCGAATTCAGACCGACAGTGGATGGATGGGGAAAGAAAGGGGAGGTTCGATGTGATCGCATATTGTCCCTGAGGAAGAAAGGAAGTGGAGACACGTTGGATACGCCGATATCAGATGTCCAGCGAAGTGACAGCCAAGGGGTGTCGGGGGAACAACCATTGAAAAAGGCACGAACTTTAACATTGGAAGAGTATGAGGCTGCCCCTGATGAGGACTCTGGACTTGACGAAGAAAAACTTTGCGGGCCAGCTTGAGTCGCATGAATGCAAAGGCTACATGGATGCTAAAGGAAGGTACTGGTTCGACTCTAGTAATACGCTGTATCTACATCTATGTAACAGGTCAAGGCACCATCCCGGGTATCCCGTCCCTCGGATGAGTTGGAACTCGATCCACTCATAGCTTTTTAATGACGGCTGCGGTGAACTCCGAAGTCGTCGCAGCACCTAAAAAGTTGAGCAGAGAGATATCCCGAAAGCGCGATTGACTCACCACCCATGTCTGCAGTGCGGACTTCGGCTGCATTGATGACATCGAATGTTGCACCCGCAATATTGTTAGCAATTGAATCGAGACTGCGACACAGTTCATCAGACAGTCGAAGGACAAGTTGGACATGCTTACCCAAGATGTCGAAGCATCATAGTGGCACTGAGAATCATGGCTGCCGGGTTTGCTCGATTTGTTCCCATGATATCGGAAGCTACATGTCTGCATCCAGGCTCGAAAAGAGCGTAATCCTGGAAGCACGTTGAGCAATGATCTCAAGTCAAGAAGACACGCGCGTACCGATCCGACGTTACAACCGGGGACGATACCGGGTCCACCAACAAGGGCTGCTCCGATGTTGGAGATAATTGCGCCGTACAAGTTGGGCATCACCATGACATCGAATTGACTTGGCTTCGCAACGAGCTGCATGGAACTAGAGGGAAAAAATAAGAGGTGCATTTGATGTCGCATGCGTGGGGAGACATACGTGTTATCAATAATCATGTCGTTCGCCTCGATACCTGCAGATTTGTATGCTTCTGCTACTTTACGGAAGGTGTTCAAGAAAAGTCCGTCGCCCAACTTCATGATATTGGCCTTGTGGATGCAGGTGACTTTCTGCGAATCGTGGCGGGTTATATATGAGAACGGGAGGGTCAATCATGAACGCACACCTTGCGGTCATTTTTGAGGGCAAAGTCAAAAGCGAAACGAGAGATACGTTCTGCCTTAGCTCTCGTCATAACTTTTAAGCTTTCCACGACACCGGGGTAGCTCTGATGTTCCAACCCCGAGTATTCACCCTCGGTGTTCTCACGTATGATGGCGAAATCGACGTTGGAGTGACGAGTGGGGAATCCAGGCAAGGACTTGCAGAGTACCACAGAAGCGTATATGTCAAGTTGTTGACGCATGGCGACATTCCAGGAAATATGGCCGGACTGTGAGATGGGGGTGAAGAGAATGCCTATCAATGAAAGAATCAACATCGTTGGCGGAGACGAGGGCGGGGGATATGGATATTCTTACCCTTCAAGCCGACGCGGTTGCGCTTCAGACTCTCCATGGCCTGTTTGAAGAGATCCTCGCCTGCAGAGGACATGCCAGAGACATTGTACTGTTCCCATTCGATGGGTGCGTTGACATAGTCGAAAATCTCCTTGACGGAATCGGTGATTTCAGCGCCAATACCATCACCAGGGATGAGCGTGACCTGATGGAGGGATAAACGACGTGTCTGTGTGTGTAATGGGTACTTACAGTGTAAACACCGCCATATTTCGTTGGAGGCTAGGGGATGTGAGGGTCATACGCGAGGCACTCAATGCATGACTTACTCGTTGCGTAACCCTTGGAAAGCCTGCGGAAAGGGTTGTTGCGGCCCTCTTGGCGTGGTGTTAGTTGGTGTTCTGGTGCAATGAAGACAGACGTACAGACTGGTGGAGAGCGGGACGCGCCGCCGATGCGAGGGCGTTGCGAAGCATGACTGGGTCGAGGAAAAAGATCAAGGGAAGAGTCGGAACCGGCTATAATAAGATGGATGCCACGTGCGACTGATCAGTAGAAAATTCTCAGACTCTTACAACTCCTTCCTCTGTTTTGCAGTCGCCCCGTGCGAGGTGCGTCCCTCTCCTTCTGATCACCATCCTTGATGGGTTTACTTGGTTCATCCTAGGTCCTCTTTAGCGTTTATCATCTTATCCGACCCGTTTCGGGGCTGCCTCAGAGTGGTACAGCTCGCTTTCGAACGCGTGTTGAAAACCGGACTCGCTGATCTCACCGTCGAACAGCCAGGCAGTCCGGCAGAGCACCTCGCTCGGTTGCAGCCGCGCTATAGTGTTTTTCGTGAATGCATGAGAGCATGGTATTCATTTATACGAGTCCCCGCCTGTCGCTCAACTAACTATTTTCGCCAGGTTTCGGAGAGCCACACATGGTCATTTATCAGGAAGCAAGACTTCTAGCCATACCTTTATTGGGCCTTTTACAACAGCCCCCTTCTCGCTACTCACTTACTACTTGATCGCCATCGCAGGTTCTCAACAATGCGATCGGACAAATTGAGAATCGTACAAGGATGGTCATCCCAGATGGCCCTAACCCCCCATCTTGCTCACGGTCGACAAACTTAACATCACCTCGAGTCTTTTCGTTTGGTGTGCAATGATGCTTACAACGAATCGGATACTCAGAAGACGGCTAGAACGGGTACACGATGTACGATCTGTCTGCTATGATGACCTGGAGTGAGTGTCACGTTGACTGACGCCTGTTTTTATCATTGGCACTCTGTTCAGGTATTGCATTCGTATAGACGGTACCTATACAACCCAACATCAGTCATGACATCTTCCATTCCAAGTTTCTCAAGCCGATGAATAGACGTGAGATGACCGCTCGTTTATCCAGTCTTCTGAAGGAGTCGGGTTGGGTCTCGTCATCCGATCGGAGTTTCTCGTCTCCGAATGGCCTGTCGCAGGGTATTGTTAACCCATTCAAGTGGGCTCACAGGTAGTTCTTTTCTGCATGCATGGTTCCTCAAGGCCCCGAGAAATGGTGGTACGCTCGTGCTTTGTAGACCCTGTCACGTTTTGTTGCTGGGGAACCCACGCACTCGGCGATCATGAGTTGGTTTGAGGGTTATGTTATGTTATGTAGATACTTAGACGTTATTTACCTCCGTTTATCGATAACAGAAGATCGCAGTAAGATCGCAGTACATGGAATGCTGGCACAACACACACAAATTCCGGTCTAGTATAAAGCAACACGCCACCCCTTTGTCACGCTCTCACCCGAACGTCCATCTTCCCATCCATTTTCTTCCTCCACCTGAAACAACATGCCGCCCAGAGGTGACCCTACAGCCAGGGGTGGTCGTGGTCGCGGTGGCGGGGCGCGTGGTGGTCCTCGTGGAGGCCCACCAGGTGCAACAGCTAGGGCAACCCCGTCAGCACCACCCCCGAGCGGGACACTCCCAGGTGGCCATATTCAGGCAGTGGGGGTACGGCGATCGGGCTATGGCACAGCTGGTAGAGCAATCAACGTCCTAGCCAACTTTTTTACCATGGCGTCGCCTGAGAGCAACATTCATCACTATGATGGTGCGTCCCATATTCTATCATAGTTCGGTTGATCCTCCTGATCAATGGCACCTCCTTCCTCTTGGCTGCGGGATATACTAGTGGGTGAGTTCGGCACCCACAGGCTCGTCTTCGTTCGCGCTGATCATCGATGAATGTCCACTGTAGTTATTTCCCCCTCTGAGAAAACATTGCCAGCGAGGCTTAACCTCGAACTGGTCGACCACCTACAAAAGATCGATGCTCCCGATGTTTTCACTCCGCCCGCCGCATACGACGGACGGAAGAACATGTTTGCCCCAAGAGAGCTACCCCTCGGACCTAACGGAAGCCAAGAGGTATGTGATGTGCGCTATTCCCGCTAGCATGTGAAGCCAATTCTTCTCGCGATTTGAAGTTCAACGTCAGTCTGTCCGATGAAACTACTCGTGGTAGTCCTGGAGAAACCACGAGTGGTCGCGGACCGCGTGTGTATAAAATCAAGCTCACAAAGGTTGCGACGATCAACCCCGAGTAATTATTTCGAGTTTGCCGTCCGGACATCGTATTGACACCTTTTTAAGGGTCTTGCACCGTTTTGTTCAGGGGCAGCAATCTCACGATAACACTGTATTGACGGCCTTGACAGTAAGTGTGCTAGCAGAAAATATATCCATCATTGCTGATTTTACCCTTAGGCGCTGAATGTGGTCATCCGTATGGAACCGACAATGAAATACCCGTTCAACGTGCGGTCCTTCTTCACTGATCGAGAGACCAAGGATATCGGCGGTGGCCTGGTCCTTTGGCGGGGGTATTTCCAGTCCGTAAGGCCTGCCATTGGGCGGTTGCTGATTAACGTCGACATCTCAACTGGCACCATGTACAAGCCCGGGCCATTGCTGGATCTGTGCCTGGATTTCCTTGGTAGACCTGGCCAGTACAACCTTCTAAGCCCGCGCCGCGGCATGCCGGAACGAGAGCGTATTCGACTCCAGCGCTTCATTGTCGGAGTTAGAATCATGACGACTTACTCGGGGGAGCGTGTCAGAAAGACACCTCGAGTAATCAAGAAACTTAGCAGTGCAGGAGCGTCAGATCTGAGCTTCACAATGCGGGATGGTACAACCATGACCGTGGCCCAATACTTTCAAAAGTTGCTGAATCGGCCCTTGCGATTCCCCGACAACATCTGTATTGAAGTACGTGTTTTCTTTCCATGTTTTCTTCTATTAACGAGGGTAGGTCGGGTCTGGCGCGTTGTTACCGCTTGAGCTTTGCACAGTCCCGCCTGGACAAATTATGCGCAAGCAGGTACCTCCTGAGAAAACGAAGGATGTACTCGACTTTGCGACCAAGAGACCCAATGACCGCCTCCAGAGCATAACCAACGGACTTTCGGTAGCCTGGCTTTTTCCGTCTATTGCGTCATATAATTAAACAATGTATAGGTTCTTGCATATGGCCAGTCCGATTATGTCCGCCAGTTTGGGATAACTGTCGATGAAGCAGCGGGTCCGCTCAACGTGTCAGCACGGGTCTTGGCGCCTCCCAAGCTTAGATATGGTCAGGATAGCCCACAACCAGTCGTCGTAGGTGTATCAATCCTATGATAATTTCCTCTGATTTCTCACTTAATACAGGCACCTGCTAATGGCGCGTGGAATATGTGTGTTGGATCCACCTTTCCCCATTCGCTATAGTTGACATCTCGAACAGGATTGATAAGCGGTTCTTCAGACCAGCCAACATTGACCGCTGGATGGTCGTTATCTACGAACGCCAGCAGCGTTTCAATCAGCAAGCGGCGCAAGACATGATTGATGGTTTACTGCGTTGCTGCAAGGATGTTGGTGAGTCGCTTTGGTCTGTTCGAGTTGATCACCATATCGATACCGCTGCTAGGGATGAGAGTTAATGACAGTAACCCATTGGTCACCTGGCAGAATGGCCAAGGCCGCATTGCCGAAGTGAATCTTTTCGTGTCCTTTGCTTACGATGATGACCTATTGAGCTTTGTAGCAATTGCGTGCAGCTGGCAACGAGTGCTTCCAGAAGACGAAGCAACGTCCAACGCTTATTGTTGTGGTGCTCCCCGATAACGGTAATGACATATACACTGCAGTAAAACAGTACGTCGAACACTACATCCTTACATCATTGTTGACTGATCGCGCTACAGCTTTGGTGATGTTACTGTGCGTGTCCCATCACCTTCCTCCTTTTGGCGATAAATTGATTAAAGTATCCAAGGTTGGAGTGGCGACCCAGTGCTTGAAGAGCTCTAAATGTTTTCGTGCAAAGGCACAGTACTATGCCAATGTTTGTTTGAAGTGAGTGTGATCTCAAGATGGCAGTTAGCAAATCTCACATATATTAAGGATGAATGTCAAGCTCGGAGGAATCAACACAATCCCCGATCCCCAGTCGGTCACCGTACTCACGGATCCTCGCAACCCCACCATTGTGATGGGTAATGTCACTTTTGCTCGCGTCCTCATCGAGGAAGAGCTTACATTGTTCACGAATTAGGTGCTGATGCCATTCATCCCCCGCCGGGTGCAACCGGCCGTCCATCGTTTACCGCGCTCGTCGGAAATGTTGACTCAAACTCAGCGAAGTATGTTGCAACTAGCCACGTACAGGGTTCTCGTGAAGAAATCATTCAAGATCTGAAGGAGATGGCCAAGGTTGTTTGATCCTGTGGATGTACTGCTGGAAGCTGATTTTGCGCGTCCTAGCATGTTTTGACCATGTACATGAGATACAGGCAAGCAGTCGAGAAGAAGACGAGTGACATTGCTCCTAGCCGTCTTATATTCTTCAGAGGTTTGCTTTCTATACAACTCTAGTATCCGCCTAACCTTGATAACTAGATGGTGTTTCGGAAGGTCAATTCAAGCAAGTATTGGATAAAGGTGCGTTTTCTCGCTGGTTTGCCCGGACCCCGCTGACTCTTTTCCTTCAAGAACTTGACGCATTAAAGGGTGTGCACTGACCTCGGCGTTTTGAATTCTTCTTTATCTTCTTTCACAGGCGCTTGCGCGGAACTTAAGATCAATCCAAAAATCACTGTCATCATTGTTGCGAAACGACATCATGTTCGTTTCTTCCCAAGGCAACAGGGAGACGCCGACAGGAGTGGCAACTGTCCTGCGGGAACAGTCGTCGACCAGGTGGTCGCCCATCCTATTGAATTCGATTGGTATCTACAAAGTCATGGAGGACTCCTCGGCACCAGTCGCCCGGCGCATTATAATGTTCTGTACGACGACAACAAGTTCAAGTAAGATCTAGCTTGAATCTCTTCGCCATGGAACTAACAGCGATTTCACAGCGCGGATAGTTTGCAGTCCCTGTCGTTCGCCTTGTGTCATGTATATGCTCGTTCCACGCGCTCGGTCTCAATCCCCGCACCAGTTTATTGTACGTCTCTCTCACCACTTTCTTCAAATCCTCACTCAACTTGATTTAGATGCAGATATCGTATGTAGTCGCGCGAAGAACCACTACGATCCTCAGGGAACCGTGGATTTCTCCGATTCGGCTACACAGGCGGATACCTCTCAAGCGGAAGGCGCACTCGAGGCATATCGGCGGGGTTTCAAGCCGCTGCATGCAAACATGGTGCCTCTGATGTATTTCTCCTGATTATAATTTTCTTTTTCTCGCTCCAAACGTTGAGGACTCGTCAAAACCAGTTTCAAGATACTTTTCCTGTTTGTGACCATGTCCCCCAGTAAATATGTCTCGATGCCACACCCATTTGATATGATACGGTGTAACGATAGCTGACTTGTTAAATATGTACACATGTCAAATGCCTTTCAGAACTTCATGGAAACCGAAAGCTGGGTAGGACACGAGGACTGACCGAATGTAGCTACAAGTACACACCATTTTCTTGCTCTTCAGCTTCCGGAGTCTCCTGGTTCACCGCTGAAACTCGTTCAACAAGAGGAAAGTCATCCAAGCCATTCGAACTGGAGACGGTGGCATTTCGTAGACCCTCAGCCCTGCTTCCCGGAGGAGTGGAAGGGAAGGGCGTGAGGGGCTCGTATGTCTGCTCCGAAGCGCCGGAGTAACCATGATGGGTCAGTGCTAGCTTGAGCATGAAGATGCGCTCGTCCTGTGATGCTCTGAATGCCCTCAGTACTGGAAGGAAAGGTCAGGCCGAGAAGTACGTGCATTGTAATCTCATTCTCTTTCACTGCTTGGCTGACCTCGAGATCCATTTCTTCCGAACCGAGTTCTCGCAAGCACTCTTGCAATTCGGTTTGAGACCGTCTCAAATGCAACAAGGAGTTCCCCAGACGGGCAATCTCTGTCAGGATTGTTAATAACAAGTGGTTGTTGGTGGCTTCGAGAAGCAGACCATCCCATGCTACCGCAGGATCCAATGCGATTGCCTGTGAGAGCGAGAACGGCTGAGGATATCTGGGATTATACTCCATTATTGCCAGTGTAGATGATGACTTTAACTTGAGGTAGACCGAGTCAGTCAGTCTTGACTAAGCGTGTACAACAACCCTGACGGTATCAGTCAGGCATCCATGCCTCCCCCATTCCTCGTATTCGTCGACACCGACGACGTCCAGCAAGATCGCTTGCTTGCGGTCTGTCGCGTTGCTTCGGTAATATTCAGACGCACCTCAAACTCTCCACTGCTTTCTGCACGCAACCTACTGATCGATGATGCATCTGCAAACCCTGATCAGATCATCGCCGATCTTGAGAGCGGCATCGACAAAGCCATCGTGCCCCTTTCTCTCGCGAAAAAATTGGTCGGCATCGTTCCTGCCACCCGGTTGATCCTCTTGCTCGACGTCGCCAATGTTAGTGCCGTACCTGACTCCCTTCGGAAGGCCTTTTCTGGCGTGCTCCTCAAAACAATATCTACAGACGTCGAGCTTATCCGCTCCATCTCCTCCTTCTTTGCAGGCCTGTCCATACACGTCTTGTCGGAAGACAAACCAACCCCTTCGGTGATAAGAAAGCTCACTTCGATCGGCGCATCGCTTGTCATCCCCTTCTCTCATCTCGAAACATCCATCACAATTGCAGATGCCTTCCTTGCCTCAGTCATATCCGATAGATCTGACGGACTCTTCCCGACCATCGTTTCGTCATACACACTGGGGGGCAGGTCCCTCGGCCTCGTTTATTCTTCCCGCGAGTCCGTTGCTCAATCCATCCTCACTGGCAAGGGCATATACCAATCGCGCAAGCACGGTATCTGGGAAAAGGGAAAGACTTCTGGAGCGACGCAAGAGGTCGTACGCATCCGCATAGACTGCGATTGGGATGCACTCGAATTCTCCGTCATCCAACACGGTTCAGGATTTTGCCATCTCCCGCAACCGTCATGTTTCGGTAGCATTGACGGGCTTGCTGCGCTCGAAAGTACCCTTACAGCGCGTCTTGCTTCTGCGCCTGAAGGATCGTATACACGTCGGCTGTTTAACGACCAGGAGCTTCTCCAGGCCAAGATCAAAGAAGAAGCAGATGAGCTCTGCCGTGCGGAGACCAAAGAGGACATAGCTTTCGAGGCTGCCGATCTGTTTTATTTTGCCCTTACACGATGTGTCGCTGCTGGGGTGACCCTTCGGGACATCGAAGAGGTCCTGAACAAGAAGGCAGCCAAGATCACGCGGCGGCCCGGGAATGCGAAACCCCAATTCGTTTCAAACGACAGGAAACCCCAGGATGCGCCAAAGAACCGCTCGAAACCACAAGTTGCTGTGGACCCAAACGCACCAATCGCGATGCGCACTGTGGATCTGTCATTTGCAGGTCCAGAAGAACGTGCTGAACTGTTGAAGCGCCCCGTGTTGAGGTCTGATGAAATGATCGCCAAGGTCAAGCCGATCGTCGATGACGTTCGCAAGAGAGGCGACACCGCTCTTCTCGAGCTGACCACCAAGTTCGACAAGGCGCAACTTGAGGCACCGATGCTTCTTCCACCTTTCTATCCGCTCGCGTCTGCCACGGTGGAGCTAGACCCAGCTGTGAAAGATGCCATCGACGTCGCTTATGCCAATGTACGCAAGTTCCACGCGGCGCAGGTCCAGGACAGTCACTTGGTTGTAGAGACCATGCCTGGCGTGACCTGCTCACGCTTCGCGCGAGCGATAGCACGAGTTGGGCTCTATGTACCCGGAGGGACTGCTGTGCTGCCCTCTACTGCGCTGATGCTCGGCGTACCAGCACAAGTAGCAGGTTGTGAGCGGATCGTACTCGCAACACCCCCACGTGCTGATGGCAGCATATCTCCTGAGGTTCTCTACGTCGCTCACTTGGTTGGTGCGCACGCGATCCTCAGGGCTGGTGGTGCCCAAGCAATCGCTGCCTTGGCTTATGGCACTGAAACGTGCCCCAAGGTCGACAAGATTTTCGGCCCTGGCAATCAATGGGTGACAGCAGCGAAGATGCTCGTTCAAAACGATACGGAGGCCCTGGTATCCATCGATATGCCAGCGGGCCCATCGGAAGTGCTGGTGAGTACGCTGACTGTCTACCGAGCGTGGTGCACGTCTGCGTATGTGCACCGCGTTCGTTGTTCTTGTACGAATAACGAACGCGGTTTTTCAGGTCGTTGCGGACGAGTCGTGCAACCCCGCGTTCGTTGCTGCTGATCTCCTTTCGCAAGCCGAACATGGTGTCGACTCTCAGGTCGTCCTGGTGTCCTCTTCTCTCGATGACGAAAAGCTCAAGGAGATTGAAAAGGAGGTCGACAAGCAAGCGCGTGCTTTGCCGCGAGTAGCCATTGTGCGAGAGAGCGTGTCACGGAGCCTAATCGTGAAGACGCCTGGGCCAGAAGAAGCAATACAGTTTTCAAACGCGTACGCGCCGGAGCATCTTATCCTGCATTTGCAAGATGCTTCTTCCTGGGTGGAACACGTGAAGAACGCAGGAAGTGTATTCGTTGGGCCTTATTCCCCCGAAAGGTTCTTTTTTCGCCAGTTTATATGCGAATGGGCATACTGACGCAGAATTGGGTAGTTGCGGAGACTATGCCTCCGGAACGAACCACACGCTTCCTACGAATGGATATGCTCGTCAGTTCAGTGGTGTGAACACGACTTCTTTCCAGAAGCATATCACTTCACAGGAGATTACTGTAGAAGGATTGCGGGTACTGGGACCGGCCGTTGCAATATTAGCAGATTGCGAGGGGTTACAGGCTCATGCAAACGCTGTTCGGATACGGTTAGGCGAATTCTAAAAACTGAGCTTCTGTAGGAACAGCATCCCTGTGACGTGAGCTGCGAGGGTGCTTCTATAATAATGGTAGCATATGCATAGCAATCAGTGATAAAGGTACTATTGCTCGAATCTGGGTGACAGCAACGAAGGAGATCGAACTACGAGGTGCGTATACATACTAGTTGGTTCTATAAAGTGCACGCTTGGCTACCTTGACGATAAGTGGAGTGTCGGGGAAGGAGATATCTTCTAGGATTTTGGCGTACTGAGAAGATACGGATATCAGCCGAGGTAAAGCTATGCCAGCGCACGATACTCACGGGTGTTGGCACATCAGCGCCTGTGATCCGCTCGACGGGTGCGTCAAGGTAGTCAAAGGCCTCACTCTCGACTATCTGAGCACAGATTTCACTTCCGACACCAAACGCAGGGAAGCCACCTTCAACGATAAGTAGTCTGGAGAGGTGGTAAGAATGACAAGAACAATGTGAATCCAACGAGACTTGCCGGTTGGTCTTTTTGACGGATGCTTTGATGGTATCGATGTCGAGAGGACGAATGCTACGAAGGTTGATGACCTCGGCTTTGATACCCTCCTTGGCGAGGATTTCCGCTGCTTCCAAGCTGTGGGTGACCATCTTACTATGTGCAACAATAGTGACATCGGAGCCCTCGCGTTCAACTTTAGCCTTGCCGATGGGAATGAGGAAGTTGTCGGACATGGCTTCGGCCGACATGGGGAAAGTAACACCGTACATCATTTCGTTCTCCAGGAAGACGACGGGGTTAGGATCCCGGATGGCAGACTGCATGGCATGAGGATATGTACGAGGGAGCGGATGAGGGGATTGACACACACCTTGAGGAGACCCTTGCAGTCCTCGGCACTCCATGGGCTGACGACCTTGAGACCGGGAATTGAGCCATACCATGCAGCATAGTCCTGTGAATGTTGTGCACCGACACCGGAGGCGGCACCGTTGGGACCACGAAAAACAACTGGGCACGGGACGTTTCCGCCGGACATGTAGTACGTTTTACCGGCAGAGTTGACGATGTGGTCGATGGCTTGCATTGCAAAGTTGAACGTCATGAACTCGCAACTGTGGAAGTGGTAGGGTTAGAGAGGGTAAGACGAGATGAGTTGGGCATACATTGGTCGGAGGCCAGCGAGTGCCGCACCGACGGCGAGGCCAGCAAAGCCCATCTCGGTGATTGGCGTGTCAACGACACGCTTCTCGCCGAACTTGTCCAAAAGGCCCTTGGTGACCTGGAATGGGGGTGGTGAAGTGCAGACTAGTGTGATGAAAAGAGAAAAGTACCTTGTATGCGCCATTATACCGAGCGACCTCCTCACCCATGACGAAGACCGACTCGTCGCGCAGCATTTCTTCCTCCATAGCCACGTTGAGCGCGTCTCGAACGTTCATCTGTGAGTAGCATGAGGTGTGCGAAATGTGTGATTGGAGAGTGGACAGACCGAATTTTCGGACTGGGATGCATAACCGCGAGCGAGAGCAGCTCTGGGTATCGAAGGGCGTGCACATGCATTGGCGAGGGCAGGTGCGAGGCGGGAGAAAGCGGCGCGGACGGCAGGCATTTGGGGGTTGGAAGAGGAAGGAGGAAGAGGAACAAGGGAGCGAGGCGGGCCGCGCTTGCAATTTTGGGACGCGGACGGACACGGAAAGAGTCCAAGACGCTCCGACACAATGTCCAAGCCAGTCGTCCTCGTCACCGGCGCATCAAGGTATTTATCGTGGATCGCCTCTCTGCATTTGGCTGACCATGAACCAGAGGCATCGGTCTCGCCGTCGTCAAATCGCTCCTCGAAGAGCACGGCGCCCGTGTCGTCGCACTCGCACGATCCACCACACCTGAGCTGACCCAGCTTGTCGACGCCCACCCTGCATCTCTCCTCGCAATCTCGTGTGACGTGTGAGTCTCCGTGTCCCCGCCGTCGTCAACACCGACATAGAACCCCCTCCAGCACAGATGAGTCCGCCCAGGTGCAAGCATTTGGCCAGGCAAAGGACAAATTTGGTCCCGTCCTCGACGGCCTGATCCTCAATGCTGCCACTCTCGACCCCTTGGCGCGCATTGCTGACCCCACCGCACCCCTCGAAGCCTGGAGACACCACTTTGATGTCAATTTCTTCTCCCTCGTCAGCGCACTCAAGGTTGCCCTGCCAGCCCTGCGCAGCAGCCTCAACACCGGTCGAGTGATATTCGTCAGCTCAGGTGCAGCTACGGGAAGCATACCAAGTTGGGCACCCTACAATGCAAGCAAGGCGGCCATGAACAGTCTCGCTAGGTAAGCCCGTTTCCCAACTTGGATTCAGTGACCTGATGGACCGCTCGACAGAACCTTGGCCAAGGAAGAGCCTTCCATCGTTTCGCTCGCGATTGCACCGGGAATGGTCGACACAGCCGTACGTCACCCACATTTGTTGTCCCTCAAACGTGCGGACCAAGACCTCTTGACAGATGCAGGCGGTCCTCAGGTCTACCGGTGATCCTCACATGGATCCGTCTGATCTCAAGATATTTCTTGACGCTCATCGAGACGGAACTTTGGTGAAGCCGTCCGACGCTGGCTATGTGATTGCGAATTTGGCTCTCCGTGCGCCGCTCACCCTGAGTGGTTCTTTCGTACGATACAACGACGAACATTGTAAAGAGTTTGCAAGGAAATAGATTAACCTGTATTTTCTCTTCTATCGGAACCGAAAGCGAAGCTGCCAACAGATGCCGAAGGAATCATCCAAGAACTCATCCGCCGTCCCTTCATCCGTGCGTTTATACCACTCAATGTCTCACACAGACGCATCTCCGCCATGTCCCATCCACACACGAGCGTCAACTGCTCCACATCACCCACCACCCAATTCCATTCCCCGAAAATCATAGATGTACATCACCACGTCTTCCTCGATGCCCAGAAAAAGGCCAAAAAAAATACTCTAGTAGGTTGGATCACCCCCTCAGAACACCTTCCATGGCGACCATCACCAGCCATGCTAGCCATGGACACGATGGACATACAAACTGCCATCCTTTCCCCACCTCCTGTCGCTATCACGAACAGAACCGAAGTCAGGGCCATGAATATATATTTATCACAGCTTCGCGCAGCATACCCCACAAGGTTTGGTTTCCTCGCTGGGCTCCCGACCCTGGGTGATGTACAAGGTTCAGACACGTTGGAGTAACCACAGCGATGCCACCTCCTGATACATTCGTTCCCTAGGGGCGCTGAATGAAATTGCCTTTGCCATGGACCACCTGGAGGCCGATGGCTTCGCACTCATTTCGTCCTACGGACCGGGAAACACAGCCAGTAGGATCCTATGAACTGCTTGCCCCCGCTCGACACTCACGTCCTGATAGAGTACATTGCAGACGATCTATTCGATCCCATCTGGGATGAACTAAACAGGAGGCACGCAGTCGTCTTCCTTCACGGTGCACAGACGCCTTCATCAACACCCTATCCTCATCCTTTCCTAGGGCTTCCCATTAGCGAGGCAAGTGCTCCTGTTGATCGATCCAATACATTTACGAAACACCCAAACCCAACTTTGCAAAAATTCTAAAGGTCCCGAACGAGACTTACAAGGCGGCCGCTCATTTGGTCGTCACGGGAAAGAAACGTCGCTTTCATAACGTCAAGATCATCCTCGCACATCTAGGGGGCAGCACGCCCTTTTTAGCCCCCCGTGTGGCGTCCCTGTCACACTACATGGGGTGCCCACTCACCCCGGATGAGATTCTTCAAGATTTCAAGACATTCTACTATGAAACAGCCCTTAGTTCACATCCGACGACCCTTGCTGCGCTAGACGCTTTTGTGCCAATCGATCGAGTCCTCTTTGGAAGCGACTATCCAGGTATCGTGTTCCTCTCGCCTACGGCCTGAGGATCTAGGTATTGATCGAACTCTGAATACCAGCGGTCAGCACTGCGACCTCGAGATGGTTTACTAAACACCTGGAAGATCACTATGCCGGTGAACTACGCAAGCTAGAGCGTATTTTGCGAGACAATGCGCTAGCTCTCTTTCCGCGGCTCCGAGCTTAGACCAACACGGCTTGGTGCAGTTTTGTTGCTGACACCCTGACACTTGGTCCTGTTATGGTTAGGCTTACAACGCGCAACATTTCAGAAAGCATGTATTGTGTGAGGTACAGATGACAGGTTATGGGTTGACGAATAAATCGAGAGAATCTATCCATATATATACTATGATACGATTTGAAAAAAGTGCTGCTAGATGTCTAGACACCGAGCCTGCAGGGCGACGCACATTAGCCGACACATGATGACAGGCGCGGTGTGATGCTCACCTCCTCTTACTATGCTCGTAAACCAGGTAAGTAATTGACACTGATGGCACGACCTGCGAGAAAGTGCTTGTCAGTCATCGGTTTCTTCCAAGTACCGCGTAACAGTAACCTTGGCCAACGTTGGAAATAATCCGCGGTAAAAACCTCTCCAACCATCCCGCTGGTATGTCTTCTGCACCACGTCCCAAGCACCTGTATAGCGTTGCGGATGTCCCGGAGAACCCGAAGCTTGCAGTCGGGTACGGACTAGATTCAGGGGGTAAACGCTGATGGCCCCAACG
This sequence comes from Boletus insuetus, assembly GCA_038093095.1. Lineage (NCBI taxonomy): Eukaryota > Fungi > Basidiomycota > Agaricomycetes > Boletales > Boletaceae > Boletus > Boletus insuetus. Next base: position 18,254 of record JBBPRQ010000039.1, on the reverse strand, counting down.
CTTCCTGAAATACTTCCGAAAGCGAGTACAGCAAGGCCGCCAGGTTCCTCCTGTCCAGTAGAACGCAGATATGTTAACTTGAGAGCCTCAAATGTGCTCATGTCGATAGCAGAATATCTGTCGAGGACGTGAAACACAGACCTGAGCAATATATTTGACAGATGACATACGGAAAAACGCCGACAAGACCAATCTACAGTCGATTTAGGGGGGAGATAATGCAAAGTAAAAGTGGAAGACTAACAGATAATCCACGATAGAATGCCCTGAACTGGCCCAGTTGCCAGACATGACGCGCCGCGCCTAGCAAACTTCGCTTCTGGCCAGTCGTACTCATCATTTGGGTCTGCCAAGAAGTCAGTAAAGGGACAGGCTGAGGGATGAATTGACTCTATACCTTTAGTGTTTCGATGGGGTATATACCTACATGTCATGAGCAAAAGCACATTACGACGGCTTAAAACTTACTGAGTTGACTGGATATCCCTCCAATACCGCCCGATAGAAAGCGACTACTGCCACTTATATCTCGGGGGTCTTCAACATGGTCCCAGTATCTACCAAACGCACGTTTCTGTCCCAAATGCTGAGTACTGCACGCTGGATACAGCTACATGGAGAGGACGAACAGCTGTCTCGTACGTCATGAACTTTATGGCGGACTCTGGGAATATCTTCATTACAGAAAGTCCGTTTCCCGTCCAAAAAGCCAAGATGCCGCCTTCAGCGTATATACGAGCTACAGCACCACTTATAGCCTTAAAGCCGCCGACGCTGGGTTTAGGGCACACTGACGTCCCTCCCATCTCAGGAGGACGGGTGATCAAGAAAATCTTGAGACGGTCAAACGGCGCGGTACACGTTCTCGAAACTAGAACACTGTTAGTAGGTATTGCTTGTGTATGCCAAATGTTTCACCTGCACCCGCAATGCCGCCTGCCAGGAGAAACATAACTGCTGGGTGACCATGTAACCAATCACGACGTTCCTCTGGCTCTTCTTCAACGTCACCTCCGTGATTAACGGAACCCAGTTGTTCTGCAGGGTCTCGAAACGATGCGATTGACACGGAATTGTCTTCGGCGCTTAGACTGACATCACCTTCCGTACGTCAAAAGGAATTCATGGGTGGAGCACAAACTAAAGTGGTAAGACGGCAGACCTTCCATCGTCACCCTCGCTGAACCCCTTCCGTCATTTCCCATGAACTTCTTCACCTCGTAATACCGGTAGATCTCGGAGGGCGATACTTGCCGAGGGTGGAGCAATAGAAAATCTCGAAACTGTCGAAAGTTGATAACATGGGAGTGGGGTGATTGTGTCAAGAATGTAATGAACTCTGCCAAGGCGGTGGGAGAGAGGGTGATCCCTAGCAATGAATTGAATACCGGTGCAACGTGTAGGATCGCGGCGACCTACCCGCGTTTTCCAATGCAATCCGGAGTTCCTCCGAGTCCAAATGACCGTTTCCGTCTAGATCGAGGATGTCGTGGAAGTTGCACCACAGCTCTAAAAACAATCAATTCGTTGGGAAGGCACGGCGAGGCAATTCCATTTTCAACGATCACTGACCAGCCTCCTTTGCTTCCGCATAATCCCGGAACTCCGGCCAGGGTATGTGGGTCGGCTTTTGACTGGAGATATGGCCACCACACCGCCGCAATAGTTCGTCTTCATAGGCTCTCCACATGTTCTCGGCCCTTTCTGGCGTTAGTGACTCGCCAAGTGAGATTCCGAGTGTAGCCGCGGTTTCCGAACCCTGAAAGCGTGTACTGGGCAGGCGTCGCCAAAGGCCATGAAGTCTCCGTTCTCGGTTTTCTTTTCCCTCTTGCTCCCGGAATTCGACAAGGCTGTGGGGAATGGGACGACAAGAGAGAGGGTCGGACCTAAGTCGTGGAATGAATGGGCGATCCCGAGCGCCAGAGAGACATGCTTCATAAACTTCACGCCCTGTGGGTTGGGGACGCGAAGAAGGCACGACCTCGGACATGGAATGAAAGGTCGAACCTGTAATTCCCAGATTCTGAAAGGTAGGGGATATCAAAAGGGCATTGTCGGCTAGCGGGAGCTGCAAGGTCGACGAGGTTGGACTGGTCTACAATGTTTGTGACTGCTTACTCTGTGCAACATATTACTTCCACATGGCAGACCCACACACCAGCTAGGTAAAATACTAGACCCGAATAATTTATGTAAATAACTGCTACATCGCCCCGTCCTTGCCCTCGTCCTCGCGCAGATTACAAGAAAAGGTACCTCCCAGCGTGCTTAGAAGTTGTGGTGGCCTAAAATATGGTATTGCTCATGATACATCCAGCTGCACAGTCCCGTGCGAAAACAGAAGACGCCATACTAGCATCATGTGTCACCGACATAAGAATGCGGATACAACCAGCGATCCGATACGCCGCAGCCCCTGCGCCAGCGTTCGACGAAGCGATGTAGACTTCGAGTTTTGCGAAATGATGGGTGGAGAAGGTTCAAACTTGGTTCGCACGAGCTCCAACGATGTTTCTCTCTTGGGAGGCGCCCTGTAACCCGTACGGGACGTATTCTCCGGCGGCCATTTCTCAGAGTACACCGTCGAGGGTGGAGTCGTGCGCGCCGGTGTGCAACTCGACGCCTGCGTGGAAGAATAATCGGAATGCGATGGCGCCCTAACGTGACTCGTGTGCAACGAGTACTCGTTTGTCGATGATGGTGGGGTAGGGAGCTTGCGCGGACCGAAAGGTCGCGTGGGCTCAGGTCTCACTACCGGTACCGTTAGCTTCACCTCCCGGACTTCCAAGACTGGAGATTCCTGCACTGGGATTTCGGGTAACGGCCGAGATGCACGTGGTGGCGTCGGCAACGGTGGGGGAGGAAGAGGCGGAGAAGGAAGGGGTGGTAGTGGCAGAGGGGGAGTAGGCAGAGGGGGAGCGGGCAATGGCGGAGAGTGACGTGACTGTAGAAAATTATCAGCAAAATAAGATGGGGAAGGACAAGTAGCGCACAATATGCGTTATCGCAACTGGGGAATCACTCTGGGAGACAGACTCAGCCGACCGCGATTTCTGACGCGGAAGGGGCGGAGTCGGTGGACGGTATTCCTGTCAAAAGCTGAGTTCTAATGGTTATTTCACCAATGTCAATCACTCACTACTTGTGACTTGCGTTTTCCGGCCGGCCGTGTCCAGGGTGTGGGAGAATGGGGGCGAGAAAATGGATCTCCATCGTAGCTTTCGGATGGGGAGGGTGGATTAAACGTGTAGCTCCTCGACATCTCAAACTCCTGTGACTATGTGAGCATTGCCACATTGGTAACTTCGCTGAGCACCGTTGCCCACCGTGCTGGCTGGAGACTGCCGCAATGGCTCTGCTTCGCCATCGAGGTCAGTCGAAGGTCCCTCATGGGTCGAAAAATCAACTACTGTGTTAATGGTAGGCAGTGTTGACCGTCTCTCTCTGGAGACCACCCTGTCGATTACGTCCTTCCAATCATCTGGGAGCTACTTGGTGCTGCATAAGCGCCGTCCCTCGCGACATATAGACATTCCTTACCGGTGGTCTGTCATTTGGTGTAGGGGAGGGTGAAGAAATCGAAGAGAGGGAGATTTGTCTGAAAGGTGCTCCTGGAGATGAGGGAGGGGAAGGCGGAGGTGAGGGGATGAATTTGGGGACGGGTTTCCTGTGGCTCATCGAGCGCACAGGCTCCACTTGAGACATGGCTGGTGGAGTCGTTTGCGATCCTCAGAAATGTGAGAGCAGGACCAAGCGCCAAGCTATGGAACTGCTAGGTTTTGGACGAGGTGACTGTTCGCTGGAGGCGCAGCTGGGTAGACAGAAATGAGAAGACGACTATTATAAGTGAGTAATGAATGGAAAGACGTGAGCAGGCTCATATAAAGAAGGGGAGGGGCATGCTCCAAGCTGTACACGGGCAGTAGTCATTGAGGGGGCCTGCCTTGAGCTCAACAGCCACGTTGGGACAGGATGCTCATGGATGGGACAACACGACTCACCTCATGTTTTCCATAAATGTGCAGTGTGAACGGCCGCGAGGTGGTCCATGATCACGACAAATGCGTACCTTCATAGTATAGAGCGGACGTCCCTCTCTCAACTACGTCACTGTAACGACCATGGCAACCTATATAGATCAGTGGTGCAAGTTGAGAGCTCGAGCCCATCATTTTTCTGACAAGCGATTGAGCGCTGAAGCGAAGATCGCAATCCCTAATCAAGCTTGGCCAACCCTTGCTCTCGCGTGCGACCAAGGCATGCGAAACCGAGCATTGCCTTGGGCCGAGAAGCCAAAATGTGTGGTTCCGAATATGGAATGTTCTGTAGAATGAAACATCGCCGAATCGCCCCGGACACGCAACACTGCTTGCGAATCATAACGATGCCGCGGCCATAGTTCACAGCCCCGGCGACCTAGTGATCACAATTTCTATGCATCGCTCGAGACATCCATGTATAAAGTCACGAATCGGGTGTGTTAACATTGCAAACTATATGTGCATACAAATCATTGATCAAGATGAATGAATTGGACTAAACGGAATGCAAGGCAAGATCAGTTGGTTGGGTAATCACGTATTAGGGGTATCTTTTGTCGTGAGCGTAGAGATGCACCAAGTGCGTGAGAACATCGTGCATGACATTACGGGAAATCAGAATATGTAAATAAATCAGTAAGAATCGCCAGAGGCCCAGAGCAGGGGAAAATGAAGCATCATCAAGGCAGCGAAGCCTTTTCCTGGACGAGATCATCAAGTCTTTTCACATCTTGATTGTGTGATCGAGAGTGGGTGCGCATCCTCGTCTTCCAGTCACGAACCCACCGAGATAACCGTTCGTTTGTAACGGACTGCGATGCATCCGAGGCCGAGAGTGACTGTTTGGATATGAAGGCACGTAGTCGATCTCGCCCCAGAATAGGTGCCAGAGACAAGAAGGACAAGAAGACGAGCTTGAGGATGATATCGGGAGAAGTCAAGAGGGAAGAAACGGTCTGGTGACCTGGCGAGGGAGCCGATGCGACTGTCTGAAGGATGTCACCAATCTAGCAAAGGGTCACGGTTAAGCGATGCAAAGACCGACGCCATCGGGGGAAAGTACCTGGCACGTGACTGCTGTCCAAGGGAGGCCACCAATGAATGCACCCAAAAAGCAGTCGGTCAGAGGTACACCACAGACACCGCATGCAATGTTAATTCCCGACCAGGGTACAACCCCAATGAGGCGCAGTATTGACAAACGAACCCAGGCCGGTGACTTCGGCGCCGACCCGGCGGCTAAGTCTGTCTCACCTTCGAGTGCATTTCGGGTCATGTCCAGCGCACGTGGAAAGAATCTACTGAGAACTGGGGCTAAGGGTGCACTCAGAGCAGTAGCTAACACTGATCCGATGGTTGTCAACAAGGTCAACAGCAAAGTGGCCAATAGGGGGTGAAAGAGGGCGCCAGCTAGTACATTCTACAGGAGCCAATCAGTCACACGAGCTAATTCGACAAACGTTGGATTTGAAACCAACCCAAATGACACTGCCAGGTATGGACCAAGCATGTTTCCAGGCCGCAGTAACGGAAAGCACACCGATGACATGTGCAAACGGTCCGGGACCAAGCTGAGAGTATTTTTGGAGTTCTCTACCGAGTTCAGCGAGCTCAGCTAGCGTTCGCGGCCACGTGACCGAGATGGGTAGAGTGTACAGTGACCAAAACACTACAGAGGTAGATAGGGGGAAGAGGAGCATGACCAATAGGATTGGCGCGTGCGCCTGACAAAGACGTCAAGCGAGGCATGAGACCAAAGGAGAGCAACTACTGACCGCAGGATGAAAGGGTCGCCAACGATGTGAAGGTGCACCTTTCTCGTTCAGGATGTCACTGAACGTCGTCTGAGACGAAGCCGAAAGCGGGAGGACGAGGTCCAGGTCGCTGGCGGAGTGTGGCGATGAGGGGTCTGAATAGTCAGAAAGGTGTAATTTGGGCATGTGAAGGAATTCGAGACACTTTTCAGCTATGAGAGAGAGCATGGAAGGCTGAGAGGTCGTCGCCGACGAAGAAGGGGGAGAGGCGTTATGTACAGCGGAATGGGAGATGTCTGGGGAAGGATCTGAGTGTTGAGAGGGGAGGACGAGGGAGGACGAACGACGTCGCCCGAGGGTGTTTATTGAAAGGGCGGGACGTACACACGAGGAGGAAGCGCGACTTCGATTGGGAGGGGGAACGACCAAGGCCATGACGGATGCGACGGGCTGGGTATATACTCGTCAGCGGAACAGCAGACCTGTGTCGAACATCAAAAATCAGACCAGACACACTACGTAATGAACCGGATCGGCTTCTCGGCCACCGGCCCACTGACGATATCAAATGACTCAGCAACTCAAATTGGCTGTACGACTACAGTCACGGTAATCATTTAGTGTGCCCTACGACTCTCTTGAATGACAGCGCCAAGCTCCTCCAATTTGCGCTTCGACCGCAATAATGTACCAAGCTGACGCACACCGTCAGTCCGTCCGACGCCATCGAACCATGGTGTCATAAACTTACCCGTTTCTTGGTCAACTTGCGTGCCTTTTTGTCCTAAGTATGATCATCATCGTAAACATCAGCGAGTCATCAACTTGAGATTGCATACCTTGGAGTTTCTCAACAATTCCAGCACTCGTCGTTCATACGGGGAGAATCCCGCGACCTCGCGAACAACGGACCGCACAAACTTGTTTTTGGTGGATTGGATGCCCTTTGGATGACTCCGACGAGGGGTTTCGGGGATGGGCGTTGTGGGGTGGCCTTTGTTGAGGCCATAACGGAGGTCTAATCGGCAGAGGGATAAGTCACCCCCCCCAGAGCTGCATTCTCAAACTCACTGCTTCGGGCCATGATCTTGACGGTCTTGCTGATGCTGTTTCGACGAGAAGTCTGGCACAATACGCCCGTGAGTATTGGGGCTGTGTCAGTGGCTTGCACCTGTACAGTTTTCTTCCACGCCCTAACTTGGAATACCCCTAAATGACCCACGTTCGAAATTCGAAGCATAGTCTTGAGCCTAGTACTGTATTGTAGGAAACTAACTATTCGTAATGAGATTCGACATGTCTATCATCTTCTGACTGCCCTCACCCTCCCTGTGCCATTCGTACCTATAACAAGGTCATCGTGACCCTTTGATACCGAACCAGAAGTAGGCGATGTACGCGCAGAGGATGGTAGGTGGATCGGTGTGGGTGGCCGGAGTAAATCGACAGACTGCTCACCTCGGACATGTTGTCTCCGTGCACCGCCCTCCTCTTCCTCCTCTTCCTCCTCCTCTTCATCATCGTCATCTTCCACAGCATCCTGAATCGGAATACACGCGTGAACAAGGCGTTGGCGTGGATTCAAGGGATCCTTACCGGGTCAAAGTCTTCCATTTGCTTATCAACCTCTTCGTTGTCGTCGTCGTCGTCGACATCGCCATATTCCTCGTCATCTATCCAACGTCCCCGCCAGTCCACCATGTCCAATTCCTCTGGACTCTGCGGCCGCAAACGCAGCCATTGCATCCGTGGCCCAGACTTTGCTCGCTCGCTCACTTTGAACCCATATATTCGTGGCTCATAGATACGCCCTTCTGGTCTCTTTTGGCCCCCATGGGGATTGGGATTAACAAAAGGCGGCCGCTGCGAGCTGTTGGCAGAGTCTGGAGACCGTCCAGGAGAGAGCGATGATTCCGTCGACGACGACGGTTTCCAAAACGGCGCAGGGGCAAGCTCACGGTAGCTCTGGAAAAATAAATGTGCAAACGTAGTACCAAAAAATGCCCCTAGACATGCGTCAGTTGCTAGGGATCCGATCGGGAAGGGAAATACTCGAACCATCCACTCCTTGAAAGCGACTGCTCGGGGGGCTGTATATATCATTGCAGTTTGGGCAGTAGAGTTTGACCGTGTCAATGCCAGGAAGATCGGAGCGACCACACGGCACCACATTGCATCCCACACAGTAGACCCGCGGGCAGACGCCGAATGCAGCATTTTCATATTTGTCGACCTGAAAAGAGTGTGAGATCGCGGTGGATCAGGTACGTGGTAATATCGGACCATGGACTGCAAGCCGGCTCGCGTCAGGATGTAACGCTGATGCACGAGGCCGTATAAAAGTTCGGCTGATGCTTCCACGATTGAAACGTCCGGGATTTTCGACGTGTCTTCGTCTGCATTGCATCATCAATGAGTGCGAATCCCGCATGGACCGAGGGCAAACATACCTGGCTCGACGTCCAACACCATCTCCATCGCCTCCTTCCAGAAGGGAACCATGGTGTTCAAGCCTGTCAGGTTGAAATCATCTTCGATAAAGTCTTCCGATACTTCGCAGAAGTACTCGTGGCCAGGGAGAGAACAAAACCAACTGATCCACGTGAGCGTGGAAGTAGGGGTAGAAGATGCTGGTGAAGCCATGAGTCCAACTGGGTGGCAATGCCCTGGATGCGACTTACTATAGCCCTCGTCAACTTCATCCATAACCTCATCTGCCTCGCCATTTCCACTTACAATCTCCTCTTCGAGCTCGACCTGATCCTCGACCTGCTCTTGGGACCGCGACATGGAAAAGTTGCAGTGCCAGCTCGCTCAGCTGGCGCGTTGAAGCCTTCCCGTCATTTCTCGATCAGGTAACCGTGGATAGATTCAGACTCCGCTACGTGCACTTCCGCGCGACATAGGTTTTACTGAGAGGAAACCCGACATTCTCCTCCACCCCCTCTCACGACTCTACTGGAAACTGCAACGCAACTGCTCGCTCACATGCCCCGCCCAGAACGAGGATCCCATGATAACCAGAAGCAGCAGTTGCCCGACCACCCAACTCAACGTCACGTACAACGATGCCTTCCACCCCGGTAAAGCATCTACTTCTGCCGCAAACGTGCTCACCGTGGTGAGGCACCCACAATACCCATCCCCCAAGCCCTGCAGCAAGGAGCATGCGTCAGGAGAAACAGAAGGCACACCCTGTACAACGTGGAATGCGCCGAGAAGCGCGGTGCCTAGCATATTCGCTGTGAACGTGCCAAGAGGGAAGAGCTTGATTCGTGGGTTAAGATTGATCGAAAGCAGGTATCTTGTCAACGTTCCTGGGAAAGAGAACAGGAGGGCCGCAGTCGCTTGATGACGGTAATTGGCAGGCAGGCGGAAATATGCAGGGAAGGTGGCAGCGTATGTCAAGATAGATAAGAAGGTGATGCAATACCGCACGTTTTTCTTGGGCGGTCTCAGGGATGGAAGGTACGGTAAGATTGAGCCGGAGGCGTAGACCCCGAACATGAGCGAGGCCAACGATAACAAGAGGGTAACCCATGTCTTAGTGAGTCCGTCTATAAACTGGGGACGTAATACAAGGCGAGTGACTCAATAAAGGGGGCAAAGCTTACGTCTTCAAGTCCTGCTCTATGAAACTGTCTAGAATTGACCCAAGAGTCGAAAATGTCGACTTGCCAGCCAGAGAACGTGGTCAAGGACCCACAAAATCCTGCGAGGCGGCTATGCGTCAGTGACATGTGGTGAAGGCAAGCGCAGTCTATCTGACCAGTTGTGACGGCTGTATACAGAGGTCCATAGCTTTGAGGGATTGGATGACTGGTTGCGGTTGGAATATAGAAAGCACGCTCACAAGTTACCAAAAGGGGCTTTCATGCCCAGGGCAATCCCCATGATGAAGCAGCCAGTCGCTTGAACGTAGGCTAATGGAAATATGCTCTCTCCATCATATGTCACCAAAGCTTGTAGACCAAGTCTGGCAAGTACGCCGAGTATGGAAGCGGGCATCAAAAGAGCGATGACATGAATGGAGAAAGGGCGATATATTTTAGCGGGTGGCAAATCTTCGGCGGCGTCGGGGGGACGGTCTATGGTAGCGAGAGAATCAGCAGAAACCACCGTACGGTGGCTAGCGATAATGGAGCCCACATCATGATGGCGTTCGGCGGCTCCGTTACTAACCAGATGAGCTTGGCGCATCTTTTCACTTGGTGGGAGGATGCCTTTCGAGGAGGAATCGATGGAATGGATAACCTGTGCGACGGGCCCCGTCCCGTGGAATGGCGACGTCGCCTCGTCCATGGATCGTCTTTACGAGTGTCTCCTGAGGCTTTCAGGTGATAGGTCATGTGACCAATCATGATTACCTCCGGTACTGCGGCCACACAGCACAACAAGATACCACCAACATGAGCGGCATGGAGAGTCAGTGTACCCCCGCTCGATCATACCCTACCACGTCTAACACACCCACCCAGAGACCTTGTTCCAACTCAAAGTTCGCTCACCGCCTATGACCATCCGAGTTCCAACTCTGATACCGTATCACACAGTTCACCGCAAAGACGCTCAACAGACAAGCAAAGAAGGCACAGAAAGACGAGGCCGCGGAAAAGGCGAGGTTGAAAAAGGTCTGTCCACCCCTCTTCCGAGCTGACTTGTACGGTCCTATCACAACCCCGACAGGCGCTCCACCAAGGCAACAATGACGGCGCACGGATATACGCCTCCAACGCGATCCGGAAGAAATCAGAGTCTTTGAATCTACTTCGTCTAGGTAGCCGTATCGATGCAGTCGCCAGCAGAGTGGAGACTGCGGTCACAATGAAGCAGGTGACGGGCAACATGACGTCTGTCGTCAAAGGGATGGACAGGGCAATGGAGAGCATGAACTTGGAAAAGGTGCGTCATGCAGATCAAGTGCGCGGTGTTTGGGAAGATCTTGACTGGTTCCCAAGATCTCGTTCGTGATGGACAAATTCGAGTCTCAGTTCTCGGATCTCGACGTGCAGACGTCGTACATGGAAGACGCAATGTCCAGCACAACAGCTGTCTCCACACCCCAAGATCAAATAGATCAGCTTATGCGGCAGACGGCAGAAGAAGCAAATATAGAGTTACAACACGATCTCGCTGCCAAGGACCTCTCCGGTGTCGTGCCTGATCTATCCAAAGGCGAAACTATCGGCGAAGAAGACAACAAGTTGGTGGAAAGACTGAGAGCCCTTCGACCTACAACATAGATGTAGTGCCTTATTCATGTATTCTATGTAGTACTGTACCACCAACTTGGTTTGTATTCACGCGACACCCAGCACAAGGAATAGGACCAGCAACTCGAAAGCAGGGAGTGGTAACTACTGAAGGATATAGCAAGTAATAAAGAGTGATACGAGTATGGCACAAGACATTAGTTAGTGAAAATTTACCAACAACCAAGAACAAAAGTAGCCACACAAATGCGCACATCTACGACATTATCCACCGTGATTCTCGACGAAGACGGTAAACTCGGACATGAGTTTCCTTCTCTCTCGCTCACTGAGACCAGATTCCGCGAGAAGTTTCTCAACCGAGGCCAGCAGTCCAGAAGGACCCTCGAGTGGGATAACATGTGCGTCAAAGCTGCGGACGTCTGAAGATCATGTCAGACAGGGGGTGCAAGCATGGACAAGAGTCCTTACATTTTTTGAAAGTCTTGAATCGAGATTCGGACAATAGACTTTCAAACAGCTTGGTGACATTCGACCCGTTTGCTTTGTTTTTCTCCAGCTTGGCCTTTTCCCGAGCCAGGATCAACCCTGGCATAAGGACCTCTTCGCGTAAGCGTGAAGGGGCCCAAGAAAGTCCCAAACCAAGATCAAGGGAACGCCCCTTTCCTTTGGGTTTACGTTCCCCGGGGTTTTGGTAACCGGGCTCAACGTGATCTGATGTGTTGTAGCTTTGTCCCCGTGAATGCTTGGCGTGCAACGGAATCGAGGGTTGAGATTGAGCAAGACTGGACGTGGGTTCTGAGAGACCATTTTGATGCGGCTCACTTGGTAGATTGAAGGTATGGGGATTCGGAGAATTAGGTAGGGAAGAGGGAGGCTCAAATGCGAATGTTCCATGCGAAGCGCGTAGGACACGCCTGCCAGAGGCACGACCCCAACTAGAGGATTGTCCTGGTGGTGTGTTATTCCCGACATCTTTGCCGGTCGACTTTGTCTGCAGGGAAACGGACGAAAACGATATAACGGAGGTATCACCGGTATTATCAGGTTTTAATTGTGGTGTCGCGGACGATTCTGCCTGTGCAGTCAAGGAGGACTTTGGGCCTCGCGCAGAGTCTTCCGAGAGTGTCCGTTCCAGTGCGTGAAGACGACCCTTTGAGCAGGACGAATTATCCGCCAGGGCAAGGGTTTGCTGTCGGTCCACGGTAGAACAACTCCTATTAAGCGCTGAAACGGGACGCTCGAAATCGAAGCTCCCAAGTTTTGCGCGGTGACTTGTCATGTTGCGCGCAGGGCCAATGATTCTGGGCCCAGGAGGCTTGTGGGTAGGTCCATCAGAGGATGCAGCGGGTGACCGCTTGCTTGATTTCTGGCCAGTCTTAGGGACATCTTTTCCGGTGAGAAATCGGGCGGTGAAACGCCCCTTTGATGAAGGGGTGTGTTGGACGTCTGCGTGTGACTGAGAGCTCGAGACAAGGACATGCTCTCTGTGAGCTATGGCAATAGATTTGCCATTGGCAACTTGAATCTTGCCAGAGTCGACTTTAGGCAGAGTATTACTCGGCCTAGAGGGGGAATCTACCTCTCCTGGCCTCTGTGGGGTTGGTGGGGTATGGATGATCTGGGGTATCACGCGTAGGCGATGTGATGATTGATCGTTCTCCTCCGACGATGCTGAATCTACGGTGGGTAGACGGGAGGACACGGGGAGACGTGGCAAGTCTGGAGAAAGGTGATTGCGAGACAAGGGAGAATGATCTGGTGGGAGAGATTGGGAAGGGAAGTCGAAGGACGGAGGAAGGGGTCTGTCGTTTTCTCTTTCCTTGCCTTTGTTCCGAGCACCGCCGTCTGGACCAGATTTATGGACAGAGCGATAGGCAGGATCCTCGGGAAGGGCGACTGCACTGTCGTGGGGTGGTCGTTCTGAGCCCACAGAGTGTCTTCTGGCATTTGAGCGACCGGGTTGGGGGGACTGTACGTGTGGTAGAGGCAAATGACCAGTAGACGACTTTGGAGTACTGCGCTGAGAACTGCCGAGACCGAAAGATCGGCGACGGGGACTGGCGGACAAAGGGAGGGGACTTGAAGGGACAGGAATGGGGTAGGGGGATTTGGAAGAGGAAGAGTCGATAGACTTTGGTGTAGAAGGGCGAGAAGTGAATCTGAACGAGCGTTTGCGGGGAGTGATAATTTTTGGATCTGATGTGGATGTCGAGGTAGAACCTTTTCTCTCCGTGATTGATTGGGATGGGGTGGAGATGGTAGAGGAGGATTTACGAGTCAGGGATATGCCGAACAAGGAGTGCCAAACCAACTTTGGCCTTGTTGAGGAGGGCGTTTCGGAACGAGGAAGGCGGTTATCATCGGAATCGTAATCACACGTGTCGCTGTATTGATCGTGAGCCTGGAGGGACGTGTGGGTATCTGTGCTGTGAAACTGGTAAGCATACGCGTGGCGTGCTAGATTTGACCTATTCCTCAGTGCATCGGAAGGAAGAGGGGTGATCGTTGAGTGAGTCGCGGTCGTTGTGGAGGAGATGGGGCGGTTTTGAGAGCGGACGGTAGACTTGAGATAGCTGGAAGGAGGGTTTTCTGAAGAGGACGGGGGATCTCTTTGAGGTGGACTACGAGCGGGAAGGGAGGGGGAGTCGATGTTTGAGTCAGAGGTTTGTGAGCGGGAACGAGAGCGGGAGCGGGAGCGGAAAAAGGCCTTGAACTGTGTTGGGGAGGGTTAGACGGGGAGAGAGGAGAGAGGGGGACTTGCCTTGTTCTCGCGGGTGGCCATGGTCACTCGTGGATTAGGGGAGACTTCATATAAGTTATACGACGGGGAGAGCGGCGGTGAATACAACACGTGGGGGGGTCAACTAGGGGGGTCACATTTCGATCGCGTCATGAGCACGTCCAACACACAGGCGGGGGTGAGCCATGTTTCGTTCTCTCCGTCAGGTGCTCAAGTTCAGATACTGTGTAGCACGCCGTTCCTCTTCTGTCCCCTCTTTTCCCTGTGTAGATGCACACGCAGCCAGAGAGTCTCGCATCATACACTCCCGCGTCTCCTCGTCCACTCCCTCTCCAGATACCGGTCCTGAACCTCCTTATGCTCGTCCAAGCCCACTCTCATACACAGTATATCATCACCCCCATCCTTTCCCTCTGACCTACGCTCCTCCCCTCCCCTCGTTCGACATCGCTTACGAGACATGGGGTTCCCTCTCTCCATCCAAGGACAACGTCATTCTTCTCCACACAGGCTTATCTGCTTCCTCGCATGCCGCCTCCACTCCTCTCAATCCAGCCCCAGGCTGGTGGGAAAAGTTCATCGGTCCAGGAAAGGCCTTGGACACAAATCACTTCTTCATCATATGCACAAACGTCATCGGCGGATGCTACGGCTCAACCGGCCCATCCTCATTCGATCCAACAACCGGTCACCGTTTTGCGACTCACTTCCCAATCATCTCCATATTCGACATGGTCAAGGCCCAGTTCGCCCTCCTGGACTCCCTCTCCATCGATCGTCTGTACGCCAGTGTCGGTTCTTCCATGGGTGCAATGCAGAGCCTCGCCGCAGGCTGGCTGTTCCCTGATCGTGTCAGAAAAATCGTGAGCATTAGTGGCACAGCCAGAAGCACTCCAGGAAGCATAGCAATACGTCATGCTCAGAGAAGCGGTCCGTACCTCCTCCATCCACAACCTACCGCCTCATTAACATCCGTCCAGTCCTCATGGCAGACCCTAATTGGAACAGCGGCTTCTATTACGATTCCGTCCCTCCACACACAGGAATGAAGCTTGCTCGTCGTCAGTATTTCCTGTCCACTCCAATTGTACCAATGCTCACCTCCCTTAGAGATCGCCACCATAACTTACCGCTCTGGTCCGGAATGGGACTTGCGCTTTGGCCGCAAATTGCGCAGTGACGATCCACTCGACTCATCATCCCCCGATCAACCCAGGTCACCAACCCTATGTCCTGACTTCCTCATCGAAACCTATCTTGACCATCAAGTACGTCTCTCAGGGTTCGAATCCTTTTCCGCTCACCTTTCTTGTCAGGGAGAACAATTCTGTCTCAAATACGACGCCAACTCTCTCCTCTACATCTCCAAAGCGATGGACCTATTCGATCTCACTCTCCCTGCCCTTGAACAACTCGTCATGCATCCCCCCAAATCATCCCTTTCCACATCCACCCCTTCACGAAGCGCCTCCCACTCAAAGTCACATCCCCCACCAGCCAACCAGCCTCCACACTTGCCTGAACTGGCCAAAGGTCTCAGTCCCCTCGCATCTACCCCAACCCTCGTTTTGGGCGTACAAAGCGATATCCTCTTCCCAGTCGAACAACAACGCGAACTCGTCGACGCACTTCGAATGGCAGGCAATTCACAAGTCGGTTACTTTGAGCTCGGTGGCGTATGGGGACACGACACTTTCTTGTAAGTGTAGCTCTGCTTTTTGATACTGTGAGAGGGAACTGGGGAGAGCGGAGAGCGGTCTCAATCACTTTGACATGCAATTATATACTAAACCGAGCACCTCACATGATCTCGACCGCATTGATCCCGCTCGTTGCACCACACCGCTCCTTCTTCTTTCAGAAGATACCCCCAGATTTTCATCACTCGCAGCACATGGGTCAATTAGGAGGCGTTAATGACTGACTATATATATCTCTTTCTCGCAGGCTCGATGTCCTCAACGTTGGAGGTGCCGTGAGGGGATTTCTTTCCTGAGAGGCGCGTTCAGTTCCCAAGCATCATGAAGCGGTGTTTGAAACGATTAGAGACGTTAGAGGGTTGTTAGAGCAGGACAGTATAGTGTCCGTAGTATGCACACGGTTCTCGCCGTTCTTGTCAGTCTGTATAAAATGCCAAACTGTACATTAGCCGACCAGTAGCCAACTCGGACAAGGGTGGCAGTACATCCGTAGCATCTCGACTCACTACTGCCATGAACCGAATATTCGGCACGTCCGCTACCAAGAAGCCCAAACCAACACTCCAGGATGCCATCAATTCCGTAGGGTCACACCTGTACATTTCCCATGACACCACATCCCTGACTTCACGGCAACCCAGACAGATGCACGGATGGCCTCGATCGAGGTCAACATCAAGAAACTCGATGGCGAATTGATGCGGTACAAGGAGCAGATGAGCAAGCTCCGCAACGGCCCAGGCAAGGTAACGTCTCTTCCATCCCCCGTTGCGCAGTACACTCTGAACGCGTGTTTGACCTACAACAACAGAGAGCGATCGAACAACGTGCTCTTCGCGTCCTTCGACAAAAAAAGATGTACGAAGGCCAACTCGCCCAATTGTCACAGCAGACGTTCAACATGGAGTCTGCCGCGATCGCGACCGAGAACTTGAGGAATACGATGGCGACGGTGGAAGTGATGAAGCTGGCGAACAAGGAAATAAAGCGGCAGTATGGCAAGATTGATATCGACAATATAGAAGTGCGTGGGTGACCCGTGTATTTTCGTCGAATGGCGTACTAACCCTGTTGGACGACAGAATATGCATTACGACATGGAGGAGTTGTTGGAGCAGGCCAACGAGATACAGGAGTCTCTAGGCAGATCTTATGCAGTACCGGACGAACTTGACGAAGCAGATCTCGAAGCAGGCAAGTTCTCTGCGTCTCGTATCATGGTGTTGCTCAAACGTTTCCTTAGAGCTTGATGCATTGCAGTTCGAGGAAGAGGAGGAAGGAACCTCATATCTTACGGACATCAACAAGGAGCCAGTATTTATGGACGATCCACCAGCTGAGCTCAATGAAGTACGCGTTCTCTGCTCAAATTCTGATAACCTAATGACATTCCTCATAACAGCCTAGCCCCAAGGAAGCAGTCAAATCGACGGGATAAGGCATCACACGTTTGCATTGTATCGTATTTTGTAATACAGCTATGTATCCCTAGATGCACTTGACGAGTTTCAATCAGTCTTGATTGCCGGAGTTAGCCATATCGCTTCGCACTACCGGCGTCTGCGAACCAGTCGTCAGTGAAGCGGGACTCTTCCGTGGTCGCAGTGTTGACAATGACGGATTTGCTTTGTGAGTCTACGAATCTTGTTAGGAGGCTCGATCAGTTCTCGGGTAGGTATATGTCACATACATGCTTCAAATGCCTCGTATCCGTTTTCCCGTCCGATTCCACTGTCTTTCATGCCACCCCTGTAACAAGCGGATTCGTTTCATGTATGACGTACTTCTTCATGAACACGTACCAAGGAGAGCTGGGATCATTGCGGTGGTGTGTATTCACCCACACGAGGCCCGCTTCAATTACATCTGCAACACGATGTGCTCTTGGCAGATTGCAAGTCCATATTCCTGCTCCCAACCCATATTTGCATGCGTTGGCAAGGGCTACACCTTCCTCCTCTTCCTAAAACAGATCGTTACCGTTTCATACACTTCCGAACAGAATGACAGCTACTTACGCGAAACTTTCTGACAACGACCACCGGCCCGAATATTTCCTCTTGCCATATTTCGTCTTTCGTGTCCACGTTTGTGATGACCGTTGGGGGATAGAAGCTTCCCCTGGAAAAGTCGAAATCATCGAGTGCCGATTTCCCGGACATTCTTTCTCCGCCAGCAACGATTTCACCGCTTTTCCGGTTTTGAACCATTTGCTCGATTCGCTCGAGTTGCTTGCTGGATATGACGGATCCCATTGAAGATTGAGGATTTAGAGCTGAAAACCTAGTATCTGAACATCCTCCACGGAAAAATCAAGATACAAAACCTACGATCTCCCATACGCTGTCGTATTCCTTCGACCTTGTCAAGAAGGGCGTGCATGAATTTGTCATATATATTTTCCTGAACAATGATCCGGGTCCCCGAAACGCAGGTCTGTCCGGATGCGATGAGCGATGCAAAAGCGACACCGTTTACTGCCAACGGGAGGTCTGCATCATCGAACACAAGGATCGGAGCCTGATCATGAGGTCAATAAGGGTCCAAGTAGTCGTCTGGGACTCACTTTGCCACCCAGCTCAGCTGTAAATGCAGCCAAGTTGGCACCAACAACAGCACCTAACGCGCGCCCGGTTTGCGTTCCAGCCTTTGCATGAAAGTTGCTGATCTGAAACGTGAGGACTGTGCAGGACTGCTTACCGTTATGTCAACCTTTCGAACGAGTGGATGAGATGCGAGTTGCTTCCCCGTAGTGTGTCCGTAACCAGGAAGAACAGAGACCACCCGTATTGCGGTGAAGACGG